>JARHVA010004547.1:807500-820000 GCA_037957365.1 Torreya grandis | reverse complement strand
TTGGAGTCAAGGATCAATTATTTAATGAGCATTATTTATAGTGATTAAGCCACATTGGTCTACACATAGATATTTACATTGAACATAGTATGAATCTCCAAGTAGCATGTTGGACAAATTCCCATTGGTTCTCACAAGCTTTGTTGACAGTGGCATGAGCAATATGGAAGCTAGTTTGGAAGACTTTTTCACCATCAAATGAAGATAATTATGTAGGATGAAATCATATACAAAATCCATTTAAAATCATATCTAGGTAGGCAGACTTCAATAAAAAATAATGTGCAGATTTAGTTGATTTGACTTTTACTCAAAACATCAACCTCGTCAAAATTAAATGACACCAAAAATGTCAATGAAATCTCTACAATATTGGTGAACTATAGATCTAATTTGAGTATTAGTAATATGCACAGTTGTATAATATAGGATGATGACTAATTTATTTAATTTGATCATCCTTCAGAACTTGAATGATCATGTCAGTATCTTGTGTGGTCCTTGAAACTTATAATAGAATCTCCATAATGGTTGGAATAAAATGCAATACCAAATTCTAAAATTAAATTTTGATGTTCTTGATATGAAATATAAATGTTTTCTTCAAAATAGCTACACCTCTATAGAAAGACAAAAAAATACTACTACAAAGCTAAAATAATTTTTTATAGATAATTAGAATCTCATAAGGGGGAAAATAAGCAAACTAAGTGTGCCCCTATAAATCACTTATTCTCCCATGGATGAGATCAATCCCCCTATGATACCACTACTCGAAACATGGAGAAACGAATACTAGAAAAAAAGATTAAACATAGAATAATAATATTATGTTTTTCATATATTGATTTGATATAATACAATTGGCTATTATATAGCCATCAAGATAGCACAACCACTTCCTATAACATAAGATCTAATGACCTGAATAGTCATGGTTAACAACAAACCTTATGAGAATATAATTCATGATAATAAAAAATAAACTAACATATGCTAATTAATAATGTTACAAATATTTAATCCTAACAATAGATTCAGTTGGATAAAACCCCAAAATGGCATGATGAAATGATTATTTAGCCAATGATGGATTATGTACCATATGATGAATCATGTGACTATGAACATTTTAAATACTGACAATAGCTCCCACTGAAGTGATTTTAACCACTCCAACACCTATTAATTTCACACCCTCTAATTTGTTGAGAATTTTCTCACTAGTTTCCACTCCATGACATTACTCCCCATCACATAATAAACCAAGTTGATAATCACATCTAGAATGAACATGAGTCATGAGACTATAACGAAAGCATAGAGACAAAAGGAAGGATTTCATGAATAATGAAAAATTCCTCTTCTTTCCTTTCCTCTATTGATTCTGGGTTGATGCATAAAGTTGGAGGACAAAAAAGTATGGCAATCACCCAACTTCAATTTTTTTATAACAGGCATACACCCTTTTTAAAGGGCATATGCCCTTTTCTCAAAATTTGAAGGATTTAAATTTTGCTTGAGCCTCAAGGGAATATGACCTTTTGAAAGAGAGTATGGCCTTAGTGGTTTATAAAGCGTGTATGCCCTTTACAAAAGGTGTACACCCTTTACAAATCAAATATCATGCACCCTTTACAAAGGGTGTACACCTTTTACAAATTATAAAGGGCATACACCCTTTTTCTATTTTTATTTTTTCAAGCAAAGAAACCTAGGGCCAAGCTCTTGGAGTTTTTCATCAAGTTCATTATTTTCTTATTGTAGATTGACATATATGGTTTGGAGTTTCATCCCACCAATACGATTTGACATTTGGATTGTTATAGATCATGTATGTTATTTTTGCATTTTAATTTTTCTATTTCTATTTCTATTTATTTATTCATATATGGATTTAAATTTAGGTTTGCATTATATTTATTACATTACCTTAAAAAATATTGTATTCTTATTATTATTTAGATACACAAGTTTGATGGATCCATTTCATGAAGAAAATGTTAGACAAAACCTTGAATAATTTGAATTTGTACAAGAAGAAGTTGAATTTTATGAGAAATATAATTTTAAATGTCAACAATTACATATAATCATCAATGTTTTTCATCACTCTTCAGTTGGTAGTGAATAAATTTTACTTGCCAATACATTAGAGTCTATTTTTAATGAAGTTGGAAATGTGACTTCACAACTAGATGCAATGTTGCATCAAAAAGAGGCTATGAAATGATTTTATTCTAGTAAATTATTATATGAACATGTAAAAGATTAAAAAAAAAAGTTATGTGTGATTTATTTATTAATCCTAAAACCAACCAACCTCCACCAATGAATTATAAATACATTAGTATTGATTGGTGTGTTTATGAGGAGATTAAAAATGACTTTTGGGATAGGTGGTAGGTTGTGTTTGATGAGCCTCCATGCAAAAATATTGAAGTTCCATTATATTTTTTGAGAAAATTGTATCACCAGTTTCTGTTTCAAGAAATTCCAAATTATTTTGACATGAAGGCCTTCCAAGGTAGGGGAGGTGGGTCTTCATTTGATAGACCTGATGCCAGGCAAGACCAAAATCATCATAACTAAGTTTTAAAAAATAGGACAATATCACATGCCTCTATTCCTAAAATTTTGCATCGTAGCACACATATGGACACCATTGAGGTGGTTACTAGTCTAACATAAGTTATGATTGAGCATGGTATGCATACTTTGAAGAATTCTACTGAATCTACAAGTGGTGCTAGTGGTAGTGGTGGTGTTGGTGGTATTGATATTGGTGGTAGTAGTGGTTTTGGTGGTGTTGGTATAGGTGTTAGTGTCCCTCCTCCTACTCATGTTACAGTTTCTATGTAGTGTTGCACATCATGTGAGAGGAAGTGTAGGGGATCTCTTATTTAGGTGCAACATACATAGAGTACATTTATGGAGATTAACATACCAGAGCGTATAACACACACACACACACACACACACACACACACACACACACACACACACACACACACATATATATATGCTTTAGTAGAGCCTAACACTATCATGCCAGAGACTAACATGCTAGACATTAGCATGCCAAAGCATATGCCACATGTTAATGCTTCAACAGTGCATGACACTATGCCAGATGCAGTAGCTTTACTGAGTCCTATCAGGATATGCCAAGCTCCTGTTGTAGAGGATTTATCAAATTCACCATCTATATTTGATACACAAGTTAAATATTAATTATAGTTTTTTAATGTTTCTAAAATAATATTATGTTTATTTTCTAGTATGTGTTTACTTAATTAGTTAGTTTATTTGACTGAACTTATTATTTATTGTTTGTATAGATGATTGGTGATATTTTGGGTACCTTAACAAGTCTTGACTCTATTATAGAGGCTATAGTTGGCAAGGGTGTACCCTATACATAGGTTTGTAAAATTCTATATTATATATTTACTTATGTACATGTTTATTATCCTTTGAACCAAAAACCATATTTTAATATATATTATAGTAAATTTCTTTTATCATGTTCATTGGATTCACATATTATTCATTAATTAGTTTATAGATGATGAGGGGTGTTATGGGTACCTCTCATGGATGAGAAGAAAGTATAGCTAATGTTGTTGCTACATCAAAAAAACCACTATCTCTATAGCAAGTCATGATTTAGGGATGGGGATTGATGAGAACACATACTAAAATTGTTTTTAGCTTTAAGCAATGATATTTTTTTGTCTTATTTACACAATTTTATGCACATCAAGAGATAATAATATATGTATGCTTCATAGGATTCCCCATCATGGGTGTATATGCAGTGTGGTGGCCCTAGATAACCATTCAGATGGAATACAATCATTTTACATTCTTGAAAAAATTAATAAAATTTCAATATACAATTTTAATACATTAATATTTATATTTTGTGTAGACACAATAATTTTCATTAGTTATCAATGTAACAATGGATGAATCACATGCTGAGTGGAGAGTATCTCTTCATATTGAGGCAACCAACACCCCTAATTCTATGTATATGACAACAAAGTGCAATTTATTTACATGCAATGAGGATCAAGAGAGCTAGTTATTGTGCTAAGGGTTTAGTTGTAGGCATAATTAATTTTGTATGCTGATATGGCCTACATTGTGTGCGTATATGGTGCATTTTATCTATATACATCCTATGGTCTACATTTTTTCTTAATACATGTTATATTATTTATGTTAAATTATGACTTAGAACTTTACATGTATCACATATATACTATTTAAAAATATGATTCCTTCACCTATGTCTATTTTCTATTTTGATTATTTAATGTTTGCATATATTATTGGTTAATGATCATTATTACTTCATATGGGGTTAGAAATATTCACATTATTCTCTAAGTTAGGTACTTTGAATCATTATGTATATTTTACATTTACATGTGATATTTACTATTTAATTATTCCATTTACATTTAATTACATATCAATGGTAATTGTGATGTTTAATTGAACTTGGGATCAATTTCATGGACATGTAAATATTATAAATTGTACTTGATCACAAATGTTAGGAGGTCTAGTGATGCACTTGTGTATGTCTTTAACTCCTACTTTTCCATACAACAAATAAAGAAAATTATATGTGTCCATAAAGTCATAGTGGCCTACTTATACATAAATTAATATTGACATTGATATCCCTCTTTGGACTATCCACAAAATTACAATATTGGCAAGGCAAGAATATAAACACAAACGAAGAGACTTTGATATTCATTGACTAGTATATAGAAATTGAGGTTACATTCTTATGGTCCTTAAAGACATATTTAATATATATTTTAATATGGGAAACAAATCCGTTTATTGGTTTTATCTATTTGAACTCAAAATACTTAGAGCTATGTACATGTTTACCAAGCCTAAATACCTCAAACGGATCAAAACAAAAAATATTTTAAAATAGGGGTATATATCAATCTAAAATACTTTATTACAATCTTTTGTAGGTGACTCAACATTTTAAATGCCTCATAAGGTCTGCTACAAATAATTTTATTAAAAACCTCTCGTAGGCTTACTAGTCTTAATGTTGCTCTAACATACTAATACCCAATTTGTATTAAATTAGCACTTTAGGATGCCTCAAACCTATGTATTTAATTTTTTTTTTAATTATCAATGCTTAGATAAATTTTTTGGTTTTCCACTTCTAATAATTCACCCAAAAACTCATAAAATCATGTTTTGTCTATTAGGCCTAATCACCCTCTAGTAGGTAAAAATCAAGATATAGTTTTATTACAACAAATGATACTTTTATGAGGCTTATATAGATGTATTAAATGTGTTTCAACCTTCATTTGGATTTTATAGACTTAATTTTGAAGTTCCTAAAAAAAATCTCTCTCTTCATTATCAAAGAAACACAAAAAATAGTGTATCTCTTACACATAATCGATTGGTACTATGTATGTAGGCCTCCAAATGACTCAAAAAACTTAAATATATTAATAAACCTTATTTTAAATATTTTAACAAATTTTGGGAATTTTACAAGGTTTTAAAATGGTTTTATGACTAGTTTTGTAAACTTGACCCTACAACTAGGGTTTAGATAAGTTTAGAGAACTTGAGAGGAATTTAATGATTGTTCATAGCCTATTTAGGCTTTTACAAAGAAATAATTATTGGATAATAATCTATAATACTTATACCAGGTGTTCAAACTTTTGTATTTACCAGATCATAATCTAATACGTGTTTTGAGAGCTTTGTGTTCGACTGTTCATGGGAGAAATAAGGATTTTATGTATTTTGATACTCCAATGACAAGAATGAACATACAAACACATTGGAACACTTGGAATTCAATGAAATAAAATTAAAAAACATATACTATCATTAAATTGAATAAAATCCTCTTCATTCATGATATAAAGATATACAAATAGTACTCAGACCTCATAAGACTATCAAAAAAGACTGCTCATCCTCACTACTTAATCACTAAAATAACCTCTTCTTATTTTATTTCCTATATTTATTCATCCTCCAAATGTGACTTTGAATGGAATCCATTCTTAGGTTGTTTCTCTAGGTTTAGGATGTGTCAATTTTGTTCCCAATTTCTCTCAGTAGTCCTATCTTAACATAACAATTTGACTAAACATACCTTAAAATAACAATTTGAATAAACATACCTTAACAAGTACTTTATACATAATTTGTATGACCTCATAGTATAACTATGACCTATAGAAGGTCTATTAAGCTATATGTTATGTAGGACATATTTATAAACCATAAGAAATCATACAATTTTACAATTAATCTATAATTTATACATAAGCTTGTTTCAAAATTTTAAATTTTAGCTTTGGAGGGAAAACACTCCAAGACATCTAAATGACTTGTCACAAAATCTTAATTTCTAAATGAGGATTATTATAACTTTACAAGTATTCTAAGATATCTAATACATATTAAGACACAAATACCATCTCAAACAGGTTTATAAACATGATCTAAGTCATCATCCCTATAGACAAATCATCTATGTAGACACATCTAAATGAGCATTTTTAGGCTAAGAAAAACTTTGTATAGTATTGGTTGGGCCCAAATAGTGAAATTTTTAGTTGGTAGGAGGCACCCATTAAGATAATTCACTCATCCCTGAGTGTGCAAACTAAGTGAATGTTAGTCGTGCATTGCATGAAAACTATGAGGGATAGAGATTAGCCGTTAACTCTAACACGTGCATGAATGAGTCATCTAAGAAATATTTGGAGGATTTTATCTAATTTTTGATGGAAAAGATGTAGCAACAAGGTTTCTTTTATGCATAAATATCTTAGAATGGTTAAAAATATCGTCAACAGGGGCTGTACAATCTGACTCATCATTTGAATCGATGTACCATCTATGTGAAAACTTATAGATGGGATTTTTTAGGATAGAATCACCTTTGTTTGGTTAGGTTGAGCCTTGATATTGAAATTTGAAGTTGATCAAAGGCATCCCTTAAGAGAATTCAATGGTCCTTGAGTGTGAAAAAAGATCAAACTTCCATCATGCATTGTAGGATAATCATGAGGGATAGAGACAAATTGCTAGCTCTTAAGAATGCATAGATGAGTCCTATACAAATTCTAGGAGGATTTTATCTAACCTAAGATGGATGAAACACAAAAATTAGGTTTCTATTATAGCTAAAGCTCTTAGAATGGGCCAAAAGTTAGTCAGCAGGGGCTATATAATCTGACTTGTCATCCCAATTAATGAACCATCTATGTGAACATGTATAAATGGGAATTTTAAAGCTATAACAACCATTTTTTGATCTTGATCAGTCCCTGAAAGTGAAAGTTGTTGTTAATGCGAGCCATCCCTTAAAATAATTTAGTGGTCCTCGAGCATGCAAAAAAAGTGAAATTTCATCATGCTTTGGAAGAGAACTATGAGGAATAGATGTGAACCATCAACTCATACATGTGCGTGAATGAGACCTATAATAAAACTAAAGAGGATTTTATATAACTCAATATGGACGAGATGCAATAATGAGGTTTCTCTCATGGCTAAATCTATTAGAATAGTCCAAAAGATGGTCAACGAGGGTTGTATAATCTGAATCATCAACCCAATCAATGAATCATCTACATGAACATTTTTATATGGACATTTTAAGGCTATAATAACATTTTTTAGTCTTGATCAAGCTTTGGGAGTGAAAGGTGTAGTTGATTAGAGGCATCCCTTAAAAGAATGCAGTGGTCCCCAAATATGTAAAAATTGTAAACTTCCATCGCGCATTACAAGAGAACCATGAGGTCTAGAGACAAACTGTCATCTCCTTAATGGGAATGGACAAGTCCTCTAAGAAATTTGAGGAGTATTTTATCTAACTCAAGATAGATGATATTTTGAAATGAGGTTTCTTTATATCCAAATATCTTAGAATAGGCCAAAAGATGGTTAGTGGGTGCTATATAATCTAACTCATCAACCCAATCAATGAACCATCTAAGAGAAAGCTATGTCTATTCTTGATCAAGGCACAAGATCTAAAGTTGTAGTTGATCAGAGGCATACCTGAGTGTGTAAAAAGAATGAACTTATATTATGTGTTGCAGGAGAACCCAGAGGGATAGAGATGAACCGTCATCTCCTACATGTGCATGGATGAGTCCTCTAAGAAATACTAAAAGTATTTTATCTAAATCAAGATGGATGAGATGATGTAATGAGGTTTCTCTCACAAGCAAATCTTTTAGAATGGGCTAAAATTAGACAATAGGGGCCATATAATCTGACTCATCAGCCTAATTGATGAACTATCTATGGAAACATGTCTAGATGAATTTTTTTAGGCTATAATTTTTTTTTCTAGTATCGTTCAGGCCCTAGGATTGAAATTTGTAGTTGATCAGAGTCATCCCTTAAGAGAATGTAGTGGTTCTCTAGTGTGCAAAAAGGGCAAACTTTTATCACATGTTGCAAGAGATCCATAAGGGATAGAAATAAATCATTAAATCCTACACAAGCATGGATAAGTACTATAATAAATCTTGGGAGGATTTTAACTAAATCAAGATGGATGAGACACATCAATGAGGTTTATCTCATGGCCAAATATCTTAGAATGGGCCAAAATTTGGTCAGTGGGGGCCGTATAATCTAACTCATTATCCTAATTGATGAACTATATTTCCATACATGTTTGGATGGACATTATAAATCTAGAACAACCATTATCTAGTCTAGGTCAGGCCCCAAGAGTGAAAGTTGTAGTTGATCAAAGGCATCCCTTTAGAGAATTCACTGGTCCCCGAGTGTGCAAAAAGAGAAAAATTTCATCACACATTGTAGGAAAACCATGAGAGATAGAGATGAACCATCAACTCCTAAATGTGTATGTACAATTTATTTAATAAAGCCTAGGAATATTTTACTTAACTCAAGATGGATGAGATGTAGCAATGAGTTTTATCTGATGATCAAATCTCTTAGAATAGACAAAAATTTGGTCAGTGAGGGTTGTATATGTTGATTCTTCAACCTAATTGATGAACTATCTATGTAGACACATCTAGATGGGGAATTTTTTGGTAAGAAGAACCATTGTTAAGTCTCAGTTAGACCATAGAAATGAAGGTTGTAGTTTATCAGAGGTATCTCTTAAGAGAATCCACTCCTCCCCAAGTGTGCCAAAAAAGTGAACTTCTATCACACGTTATAGGAGAACTGTGAGGGATATAAATTAACCATTAGCTCCTACACATAGATGGACAAATTTTATAAGAGAACCTAGGAGGATTGTATCTAAATGGAGATGGAGGAGATGTGGTAGAGAGGTTTCTCTCATAGCCAAATCTCTCAGAATGGGCCAAAAGTTGGTTAGTGAGTGCCATATATTTTATTTATTTAATCCAATCGATGAACCATCTATGCAGTCACATCAGGATAGTCATTTCTAGTATAGAACAACCTTTTTCTAGTCTCGATTAGGCCCTATGATTGAAAGTTTTAGTTGATTGGAGGCATGTCTTAAGAAAATTCACTAGTATTTGAGTGTGTAGAAAGAGAAAACTTCCATTACGCATTGCAAGAGAACCATGAGGGACAAGGATGAAACATCAACTCTTACACATGCAAGGATGAGTCCTCTAATAGATCCTAGAAGTATTTTATCTAACATAAGATAGAGGAGAAGCAGTAATGAGGTTTCTCTCATTGCTAAATCTCTCAAAACATGCCAAATGTTGGTTAGTGAGGACCATATATTCTACCTTATCAACCCAATAGACAAACTTTCCATGTGAACATGTTGGGATAAGTATTTTTAGGCTAAAATGACTAGTGTCTGATCTCAATTGGCCCCCAATAATGAAGGTTGTAGTTGGTCAGAGGAATCCTTTAATAGAATCTACTCATCCTTGAGGGTGTGAAATGAGAGAACTTTTATTGTGTGTTATAGGAAAACTATGAGGGCTAGAGATAAACCATAAGCTACTACACATACATAGATGAGTCATCTAAGAGATTATAGATAAGAATATTTTTGTGTTTTCTTAAATGGATAAATATAGATAAGGTGAAAAATGAATTGCTTAAGGTAGATGAAATTAATATAAATTATTTTTTGGCTTCTCTTCATTTCAAGAAGATAATATTATCTACTCATAGCACCAACCACATAAAGGTGGAAGCTCATCTAGTGACACCAACCTACATTTAAACTGTTATTAATACATTTAAATAGAAGTAAACATATAATTATAAATTAGATAAAAATTAAAATACATTAAATCAAACAACTTTTCTATATTAATTTAAAACACTAGATAAACTTACCAATTCAATCTAATGTACCTTCAAGATTATCTCTATTTGTAACTATTTCAAGAATCACTTTGTGGTTAGATTCATGCACTTTCTAAAAAATTATATTATGAGGCTTTCCATGATATTTTATCATTTAAATAATTGTTGCAATAACTAGGTTTGAATAATGAAGCACTACCTTATGTGTTTCAAAGTCCTCAAATAACAATTGTTTTCTTTTTTTTTATGATAGTAACTATGATGCTAGGTTCTAGTAACCATTATGGATCTAGTGGGATAAATTATCTCTTCTCCATCCATAACATTTATGGTTAATTTTTTTGCCTCTACACAATGACAGAAGTAGTAGTCTATTCCTTCATCATTGTTCTCCTGTATAATGACTATAAAAACATTCCCTATATTTAAATTATAATCATATTATAATCAAGAAAAAAAATAAAAATATCACTAATATATAAGGTTGCATATTTAATTAAAGAATAAATTACCCCTGGTTGCATAAGATTTGAGATGTGGTCAAAGTTAATTGATGATGCCAATTCATGATCTATCAATTATTGGAGTGAATGGATACTCTCTAAAGGTGATATGGGTCTACAATATCATTCGTTAGCACATTATTTTAACTCACATTCATTCAAATTAAATTCCATACATGAGAAAGAAAACATGCCATATCCCTAGTATAAATAGTCCATGAAATTGAATTTGAGATTTGAATGGAGTGGAAAACACATGACCCAAGTGTTATAATACAATATTCATACATTGAATTTTATTGTTCCTCTATTAACCAAAAGAATCTTCATACATGAGAACTTAATCTGATTCATGACAAATATTTTCATTACACCAAGACACAATACTTGTAGCATCTATCAAATTAGCACCATCTTTGTGCTTTGTCTACTCTCTTTTAAGGGATATTTTTACACATGTGAATGCACCATCATGTTCCCATTTTCCATTCCCAACCTCAAAGAAGTTCCAAAAATGTTGAACGTTCAAGAATTCTTAAACTACCCTACACATTTTTTTAACCAAATGTAGTGTGTATCAAACATGATTTCTATTGCATTCATATTTATATAAAATTCTCAAGACAAGTCTAAAAAAACTATAGAGAATACAAACTATCATCACTCATATAAAAATGGTACTCCCTCAGAATCTGTCTTTTATTATTTGTGCTCTCAGATGCATGTCTAAATGTAATATGAATAAAAATTCAAACTTGAATTAAATTATAGTATTGGGATAAAACCTCATTCTATGGTTGTAATGTGTAGTTATCTGCAAAATCCATAACCAAAATAATGGTATCAACTAAGAATTTTTCCATGCATACTTTGAATTGATTACGTAACCATTTTTATTTGTGTGTATATCTTGCATATTGGTAAATAATATTCTTCTTGAGTTCAAACATAATATAACATATATAAACTTTGGTCATAACCAATTCACATTTTAATCACTTTATTCCATATTTTAACACATACCTATAGATTTATACCTCTTGAAATCAACTAGTTATTTTCCAAATTCATGTGAAATATATTCATGTAAAAAACTCATCAAATTTGTTAAACCACCACAATTGTTACAAGTTTCATCTAAAAATGATTAGGCAAAAAAATTGTCCCTTGGGTCTTTGATAGAAAAAACATTCGATTAATTTTCCTGATATCTTAGGTGGTAAAGACACCATACATTCCTACAAAATCTTATGAGTATGTAAAGTACAATATATATGAGAAAAAAATCAAAATGCATACTAAATTAAATATGTACCCTATAATAACATGTGGTGCGTTCTTAGTTGATTTTAACATAGAAAGGATTGCACATCTCAAATGACCTTCAGATAATTATCAATTTGCCATTAAAGTTTTCAATAAACTTATAATAAAATTATATTTGCATCATGTCTAAAAAATGTTTTGCATGTGGCTCATGTTTTTTGAGCCTTTTATTCTTTTAACATCTTTTACATTAGATGATATCCTCGTGTTGTCATGCCAAAAAATTTCAATCAATTATTTTGTTCCTTCAACTACTAACTTATATTTTCATGTGAGTCTACCACTAAACTCCCAATAATACATGAGTGAAGGGTCATCGAGCTTTGTTCTTCTTTTTATGAC
>JARHVA010004547.1:792500-802500 GCA_037957365.1 Torreya grandis | reverse complement strand
GATACATGCAACTGATTGAAATATCTTGCATGGAACACCAAAAATACAGATGAACGTAAAAAAGAATTCCATAAATATTAGACCATCACTACATGTAGATAGAATCACCTTCATAGAGGATAGAATCACCCCCTCTCATGTTCATCTTAGGGTTTTGTTTTCTATGACTCATTTAAGCTATAGATCCAATTTCACAATAACTAGACCCATCCACCCTATAAATTTTTGTTTTTTGTTCCTCCCATGACATAGTTTTCAAGATATTTCTTATTTTTATATTGCACTTTTATTATTTTCTAAGTTTCTAAATTTAGTGAGTTTCAAATTATTGAATGCTTGATATTTGAAGTATTATTATTCTAGATTTTGCATAATGGTTTATCACTTAATGTAGTCTATAATTTTTTAGGTTTCCCCAAATTTGATAAAACATGTTGGTTAACTTATTATTAAATATTTTAGATGCTATATTGTCATTATGGTTTCCTTATAATTTTTCCCTTCTAGGGTTTCATATTCAATTCTGATTTTGTTATCATGTGGAGTGTGTGAAATCTTTCATATGTCTCTCATCTCTTGTTCTCCTTTTCGTTTTGTATAAATTTAAATTTGACAAAAAATAATCTCTTTCTCCTCCTAACACTGAATATTGTGAGAACTAATTTTGATCTAACGAGGTCCATGTTATCTCTATACCAATAGCCAAGGTAACCCATCCTATCATTCTAAAATAAGGTAACCAACCTATCCTTCCTCAACCCACTCTACCTCCCACATATCATCTTGATGGTATATCTATGTATGTTCAGTCTAAGTACCAAAGGTCCATGCATTGAAAGATATAAAAGATAAAATAATCATTATAAACAAGGTAGAGTTGGAAAATAAAAATTAGTGTTTCAATATAAATATCACATCATTGCAAAATCAGGGCATATATGCAAATTATTTAGACTGCGCTAGTGTTAATAATGTATTTTCATCTTCATCTAGTAATATTGTGCTTAACAAGACTTCATAACAATATCGAAATGTAAAAAATTGTTCATATACAATAAGTGATTCAAAGAGTATAAAAAAATATAATAAAATTTCAAGTGATATTATAAGAGAAATGCTTCGAAATAAGTTTATCAAACTACATCTTTTACATCCTCTACAAAGATCAAAATATTATTGTGCATATCATAGAATGCATGAGAATCATAAATATCATTGTTTGTCTTGGAAAAATAAAATAGAAAAGATAATTTATAGTGGTTATCATAAAATTGATACTCAATCAAGTAACACATAGTAGAACAAGTGAAAGTATAAGTAAAAAAATTAGAATTAGTATGAAAATGGTTACCAAAGGACAAATTAGAGATAGAAAGGGTTTAAAAGGTAAAATTAAAGAAAGCAAGAGTGAAAAACATCAAGATGAACAATAAAAATTACAAAAGGCACAAGATGTAATGGTAATATTACAAAAATAACATGATCATAAGCTACATAATCTATCACAAGTTAATAAAAGAAGACAATCTTAAAAGAGGGTTTATAAAAAATGAAAATTAAAATCATGAAATACATATAAAATATACGATTTTAAATTGGTTACAAAGGGGTCAACTACTAATATTTTCTCATATTAAGACCCTTTCACTCTCTCTGTTCACATAGATGGAAAGAAATTTATAAATGTCAAGGTTAAGGAATATCAAGAAATCAATTTTTGTTCCATATAGTTTCTTACACCTATTAGAAAGAGGCATAAACACCCAGATTAAAATAATGCATCTACAACATGTATGTGTTCATTCAAGTTAATAATTAATTTTGGTTCAAAAGAATGTTATCATAATTTTTGTGTTATTTTGAATTCAAGTGCATAAAATGTTATGATTGGAGAATCATGGTTATAATAAATAGAAGAAATGATTGATCAAAATAAAGGTTTTATATCATTTGATCATAAAGGTAGGGTTAAATCCTTTTCCAAATAAGGAACATCTCTCAAGATAAATCATATAATAAAAATCATACTTTAAACTAACATAAAAATAGATACAAGTAATGGCATATTAGTAGAGGCACATGACACAAAATGTTTTTAAAAAGAGATATTGAAAAAGGCAATACCTTAATAAGGGGTAGTTGGTTTTACATATCTACATACACTATAGGACAAGATTTGCATTTCACAAGTTCCAAATCAAGATGATGATGATTATAAAAATACATATTGGTATGATATTGATGAGAATGATTCTATAGAACAATGGAAATGAAACAAAACCTATATAGTTACATGATCCTATTCATTCACCATATATCACCATTCATTTTTTCAATATAGGATCAATTGATGGTAAGAATCTTAAGGGAGTCATATTTTAGTATCATTATCATTTTTAACTAGTTCATATATTTGTAACAACATAAAAGGTTAAATATTCTATAAAATACCAAAATCAAGACTTTTGCATGATTACATGTCATACATAAATTTATTTGTGCACAATTATTTGATACTTGTCTTAGACATTTTTATATCATACATGCTTCACCAGTATACATGACTGATTTTACGTTACACATTAAACCAATTTCAGACCCAGTTGTAAGTAAAATGATTGTTAGACATTTAGAATTTATAACTGGATAAGAGCACGTTGATCTTATGTCCATCACCCTATTTTTATCCTAGTGAGTTGAGACTGATATTACTAAGTTTTATACCACACAAAAGGTTTATAAGACACATAAATTCATCAACCAATTCAATGGGGGCATATTATGCACAAGTTTTATTCTCCTTTGGTTACCTTATGTTGCTCATAAATTATTTTTTTACATAGAATTACATATTCAAAAATTTCTCACAGAATAACATTTTCATATACTATTATTTATCTCAATTACTGAATCTAATCATATTACAACATTACTTTTGTTGATCAAACACATATTATCATGCTTACTTTTCATGATGCTTTCCTAGCTGTGTGGCTTGTATGCACTCTCTATTTTTACCATCGAGGCAATTTGAATGTATTTTATGTGTGGATATAAGCCTTCATTACTTGATTATATGCATGTGAGGACATTTGAATACGTATTTGTGTGTGTATTTTATGCATATGAAGACATTTGAACATGTCCTTATATGTATCTCTAAGCCTTGGCTACTTTCTTCTATCTATGTGAGGACATATGAAAATGTCCTTATTTGTTGTTTTATTTGAGTAAGTGACATTTAAACATTTACCTTGTATGTGTTCCCTTGGTTTTTCATTACATACGTTATGTGTTTTGTGTGTACTCTTTGATTATGCATGTCATGGCCGTAATACCTAGATTATTTTATCATATTTTAAAGCCATGATGGACATCATCCATCTACCTAAATGATACATAAGCAAGAACTGACCCTAATTTATGAAATTTTAAAAAAAGGATCCCTATAATAAATCTTAAAATTCTAAAATAATACTCCAATAAATCACTCGAAAATTCTAATGAAAAATAATAAGCACACTATGCAAAGAAGTTGATAATGGAGTTTGGTGAAATGCCTATGTTTCTAGGTTATTTTAAACCATTTCACTAAATAAATTATTGAAGGTACATAGACTAACCCTTATAATCATTAATGGAAATATAAAACCTACAAACATTGTGCTCTCAAACCTTTGAAGGACTTTGACAATGATCTACATACTATCCTCCACCTTCCTATAGTACTTGCATGGTCATCTCCCTTAGTTCTCCATAAAAAATGATTGAAATGGCTTCCAAAATGATAAAAGATAAACTCCAATTGAGAAACAAATAGCACCATTAGGAGCCTCAATGAGTTCTAAACCTTGGCTCTGGCTCTTAGCTCTTGGCTCTGGCTCTCAGCTCTGCTTGATTATTCTCAAGTCTTGTGCGTTATTTTTCATACTTTGATTGTTGTTCACACTTTTATTGTGATTTCAAGTCACCCCTTAAGACCCTTTATATAGGTTTATGGGTCCATAAAAAGTGGGCTCGGATGATTATCTTTTATCAATTTTAAATAATATTCAGAATTATCCCATGACCTATTTTAATGGGATTAACAATTATCCCATTCTATCATGGCTTTAGAATATATGAGGCTTTATTTAGCCCACACATGAATTATATGGCCTTTACATGTTTTAAACAAAAAAATAGATTAAAAATGATATAATAATATCACACATTTGTGGGAATAAATATTATTATATCTCAAGACTTATTAAAAGGTTATATTTTGTTTATATCCACATAAGTGTGGAATATATACATTTTTTAATATTAAACTTTATCCCATGTAAAGTGGTCTCACCTTGTCATATAGATGTGCCATGTGGAGGCTTTCAGTTGTTTCATGTGTCCATACTAATTCTTACCATGTGTCCATACTATATTGGTCCACCTTAATGCTTGTTGACCAGGTTTGACCATTGTTTACTCATTCTACTGACTTTTGACCAACTTTGACCGGTGATAGCATTTATATATGGACTCAAAACTGGTCCATTCAAAATGCATCAAAAATATTGTGATGAGTTATACACCATGGAACTAGTTTAGAAATGTTCCATGACCATCATGTTTTTTAGTTTAACCAAATTTGATTACATGTTGATGAAACTTTGACCAATGATAACTAGAGTATAGGATGTTTATTTTTTGCACTCCAATAGTTGTTGAAAATCTCTTAATGATCTCCACAAAATGGAACAAATTTAAACAAAATAAAATAACTTCTAAAAATATCCTCTAGATCACACCTCCCCATTGAGAAGGTTTTTTATCCATAAAAAGTAATTTTTAACCCATAAATGGTGTTAATCATCTTCTTGTATATCACAAACACACAAGATCCATATAAATAACATTATGGGTTAAATTAATGCAACTAAAAATTTATGATGGATACCATGTGTTCCTCCTTAAATAGTTATATTCAACATTACCTACTCGACTTGATCACTTATCTTCTTGCCTAAATGATAACATATATCTAAACACTCTTATTATAAATGTTTCATCTTACATGTATCTTACATTTTTTTATTAATGGTAAATATGATTATTTTAAAATATAATCCACCCTAAAAAAATGGAGAAATATATTTAACAAATACATCTCAACAAAAATCCTTTACCAACAGAAGAGAAACAAGCCTAAACTAGAAACAAACAAACTTGGCCATACATGCCAAATAAAATAATTAGTCTTCCCAATAAAACCAAAATAATTTAAAATTCAGAAGGATCAACTAAAAAAAAAGAGAGAGAATCCTAAGATCCTCCAACATGATTCTCCTTTCGAGGTATGAGGGTCATCTTTAATGGATCTGATCTCTTTTGTCCCTTCCTCTTTTTCTTACTAATGACAATCGTAGAATTCCCACCTCCCTCCACTTTAGGAAAGATAATAATGACTACTTAAAAGATAGTGATTGATTAAATATTATCTAATGGAATCAGAGCCATAACCTCCTCTTTGGTCTCAAATGATTATAAAATAAATTTAACCTTTGACAAGGCTCTCTATGAGTCAATTTCTTTCCCCTTAGTTGGAGACTCCACATCCACACAGCTAACACTATTTGTTTGTACTAGATGAGAAACATATGATAGTGTTTCCATAATTTCAATTGAATTATCTACATTCATATCCTCTTTGGGACTATCAATATCAATCCTCATAATAGAATACTTAGGAAGGGCATCCTTCTACCAAGATATCCTCTTCTTACACTAAAGAATTTTGTAGGAATTAGCCACATGTATTATTTATAAATAATTTCTACATTGAAAAGGTAGACTCTCATAATCAAGAGAATTATTCCATGTACAATATTTAAATTTCAAATCAATAAACACAAGGAGATATTTAGATACATCTAGATTGACCAAAATTTGGGCAACATTAGTATGAAAGAGAGAATGAGGGTCCATAAATAAGAATTTTACCAAATAATTTCCTATGGATTTAAAATAGAAATAAATTAAAAACTACAAAGGTGAAAAAGTAAATCTCACCCAAATTGGTCTAACATTGAAGGTATTAATGTGAGGATCAAAATATAAAAACCAAGGTTTGAAAGTAACAATGTTATTATAACATGACCAAATGGGATTCTAAAACACAACATCCAAATCATCTAAGAGATCAAAAAGAATAATGAAGAAGCCTATTTCGTAGGGGAGAGTTCTTAGGTTACTTACCATCAAAGGAAACATGTTCTCTATAATCCACTTGTTGAGATTGGGAAGGGTATGAAATAGGTTGGAGAAGTGAAAAAACATCTCTAAATTTGATAGATCATGTTCCCTTTCCAATAAATCCTGTAACTTCTCTCCCTTAAAATAAATATATGGATTTTCTTTGGTTGGGGTCAAAGGATTAAATCTAGAAAGCTTTCCCTTAGTAATAACATCATCAAACCCTCTTCTTGACACAACTTCAACAATGAAAGCTCTCTAAACCTCCCTTGTCTTCTCCCTTGTTACCGGGTCATTTCTTTCCCTAAGTGCCACTCCTTTTCCATTCTCTTTCTATAGATATACCTTATTACTATGGCCAAAATTGACAATTGATAACCTGACATCCATAGATGCTTATGGATTTAAAACATGGTGGGCCTCCTGATCTAATGAAACACTATTAAAAAACTTGTTAATTGTACCCTTAGATCCTACTACCACTGAACCCTTCAAATCTATATATTACTTGTTCATATCCTTTCCTTTAAGTTTAATCCATGTTTCTACCACCATTGTAGTAGACCACTATTCACCCACATTTTAAAGCTTAATATATCTCATGATTTATGAAATATGTTACATTATTATTATGTTCAATATATGCATATGATGATTGCATACTACTTCATGTTATCATTATTACTAAGATTTACGTATTCATGTCTTAAAAATATATTACATAACATTTAATTTTGAGTGAAGTTATTATGTAGGATCAACAAATAACTTCAAAATAGAAAGCATTCATATAGGTTTGTGTTAGAGAGTATACCTCCTATGTCAACACAAAATCATAATTTGGTAGTTACTGCACAATTAACATAATTTCACTCTCAAAAAAATCACATAATGTGATTATGAACAAGAGTGCCTTATTGGACAAAAAAAAATTCTCATATCCTTATTGCTGTTGTTATCTAAATGCCTAAAAAATAAAAATTCCTATAATTTTTCAAAATCTCAGTTAGCTCAAGATGATATACAAGAGTTTACAGTCTTAGTTTACATAAATACTTAGTTTTGTATAATATTTGCTCAGTTTAGGGAATAATGTGCATCATGTTATTTTAAGTTAACACACATGTTTTATCAAGAATTAGTGTTGTTATTACTCAATTTTATAATCTATATACACAAGATATTAGTTTGAGGGCATGCACATAACACATGGATTCTTCATTACTCCTTTTTTACAATAACTTCATAGATGGAATGGAAAATCCATGTCATTCTCCACATTATATATAATAGACACAACTTATACTATGTTTTAACACTAGTTTTGAATAAGAATTGGAATATATTCCATCTACAACTGTTGGTTCCCTATTTTCACCAAGATTTTCACCACTAATTACACTAACTTTTCAATATAATGATTTATTGAGATTCATATAAGTATTCCAAATCACTTCACTAATCTAGGTACGTGATGATGGATTCAAACACACTATGAGATCGTAAGCACACTTACCTATTGATTATGATTAGGGTATGCATAGTCTAGTACAAGATATTTAGTCCAAATAAATATCCAAAGTTCATACCCTCTAAAATAACTAGCTTTACAGCAGTTTTTAAACATGAGAACATAATAGTTTGCATACACAATCATGTGTATTTGTTTTTTTTTCATTATCTAGTTTCTTGTATTTTACTTTTTTATATTTATCTTAAGTAAAGACTAAAATTAAATATGTTTCATTATGTGTTTGCGTTAAGCACATTGTAATATTATGTCATACATTTATGATTACACTTTATAAGTAAGTTCAAGTACACACTTTTCCTATTACTCTAATAATTTAAATCTCTATACATTACTTGAATAAAATGGATTCGTATGTAGACACATAAATTATCATTTAATCTAATACAATGTAATTTTATCTAATGATTTATACACCTAGCTTTGGATGTATCTTATGGCCCTTTTGATCATATTCAACCACCATATGCATGGAATGATCACTATTATAAGATGAGTAATGACCCCATAATACACCTATCCAACACTATATCACACTAAAGCATCATCCAAGACATGTTAGACCCTTAACACCATTGTTTGTTCTTGTTTGACAAAAATGTGCTATTGGATAGGATCACCATGCTCTATTGTCTAATACTCCTCTCTTGTTCTCTTTCCAAATAATAAAACATTGAAAAAATGTAAAATTTATGGAAAGTTTGGCATATGTCATGAACAACCCCCATTCAAAGCAATTTAAAATATATGACTATATAAATAATTTTCAAACAATTTTTCACAAAAGATGCTTCTAAATTGAAAAGGACTAGAATTCAAATTGCAAATTGAGATAATATTTTCTATTTCTCCAAATGTTAGTTACGTACAACCATAGTATCCCAAATTTAAAGCCTAAATACATATACAAGGTCATAAGTCATGACTAAGGTGCCTAATCACACTAGTATTGCACCATCATCTATCATTTTATACCAATTATTCACACACAAAAATCACATGGGATAAATACATGACATTTAATCCCTCTTCATAATATTTGTATGTAGGTAACACTCAACACATGGGGTGTTGCGATCACACCCAACTTCAACCATTTTCCCCCTTTTATTTTATTAATTTGAATTGGTTTTTACATGTCAAAGAACTAGGGATTTGAAGGAAAAACAATCATACAATGGTCTTCATGATTGATAAAAAGCTCCTACACAAAACATAGATCATACAAACAAAGGAGAATAGAACACAAAAATATTAGAGATTCACTACATGTGGATAGTACCAACCTCAAAGAGAACAAAAAAGCCTCTCCCTCTCTTATCCACCTTAAGGTACTATTACCTAGGGCTCATTTCAATTATAGATCAAGTTTCATAGTCACCAAAACTAACCACCCTACAAATTTTGACTATTGATTCCTCCCACAACACTATTTCATAGATAATTCTTATTTTTATATGGCACTTTCATTATTTAGTAAATGTCCAACTATAGCTAGTTTTAAATCAATGAATGTCCTATATTTATAGTATTATTATTCCTAATTTTGCATAGTAGTTTGTCACTTAGGGTAATTTACACATTGATAGGTTTTCTTCAGATTTGATAAAACATTTAAATCCCATAAATATATAAAATAAAATAATATAAAGTAATTAGATTTATTTTACAGGAAAAAGTTTGAGCATGATCTTAACACTACTTATGTACGTATCCAACAAAAAATTTAGCATCAATTTTTTAACTAGAGCCGAATATTTGAATCTCCATTAAGTGTCTATTTCACACACTTCATGGCACAATGAAATAACTAGGTTACATTACATAATGTGGGAGAGGGAACATGGACGAGATTGGGTAGAGAAATGTGTCACCTATTATAAGTAAAGTAAGGTAAGGTAAGGTAAGTAACAAAATAGATAATGAGTAATAGGAGATAACGTAGAACCACCATCCAACCTCCTCCTCATCTAAAACATTGATAATAAAGTAGTCGTGGTTTCTAATGAAAATCCATTATATAGGTGTTTAGATCTTATGTATGGGTGTGCATGGAATATATGTAAAATACAAAAGTAAATATCACATCCACAATCATAATTGGAAGTATCATAAGAAAATATAGTAATTTATATTTGTAACATTATAATATTATGTCTATATTTTTACTAAGTAGAGCCTATCTCTTCCTTTCAAAATGACCCACATGGTAACAATAAATTTGAATCACATAATGGA
>JARHVA010004547.1:775000-787500 GCA_037957365.1 Torreya grandis | reverse complement strand
TAACTTTACTCATGATGAATCCATGGATAGTCTATTGCTCATATATATCAAACTATCAAAATTAATTATCAAATTTTTTGCTATATATGATGACCTCTCTCTCTCTCTCTCTCTCTCTCTCTCACACACACACACACACACACACACACACACACACACACACACACACACACACACACACACACACACACACACACACAGACATGTGTGTGTGTGTTTGAATTTTTAAAAATATTGTTAATACTAGTATAAATTTGGATTGATAACACATTATAATAACCTTTGAATTATTAAATAGGAATTATAATGAGACTTAAAAAAATGTTTATAAAATAATAGACAATTATCCACAAAACAAACTTATCAACATAGAAATAGATACCCAATCATCACCTGGATTTATGTATGTGCATCAAGCTATAAAAACAACATAATATTTCAACAACATAACCTATTTTTACATAAACCATAAGGAGAGTCATAAACCATTCATAAATCTATATTTTAAAAAAATCAATTTTTGTACGACATGAAACAACATAACACTATTAAAAAATGTTGAGTTAGGTACTAGATCAACCCTCCATTTCATCCCTAATTGATCATCTCTACTCAGAGTTGGTAAATAAATATAATTGAGTTACACTTGAAGTGATGCATGATGCCCTTTGGTTCCACTACATTATATGTCCTGAGGGTCAAAAATGGTGGTGTGTTGGACAATCAAAGATGAGAATTTAGATTGACATGGATTAAAAGTCAACAAAGACCATTATTGACATTTATTGTGATTTTCCTTTGGTGAAAAGGCTATGAAAAAGATTTTTTTTTTTTTTTTTTTTCTTTTTGGGGAGGGGTGGTGGGTAGGTGGTGGGATTCCCATAGATAAAAATTGGTTTTGTTTATGAAATGATGTATCCCTCCATACATACAAAAGGGATTGGGTAAACAATGACAAATAGGAGGATTAAGCTCAAATATATTATTTTTTGAGAATGCGGTAAGAAGATTTTATATGTTTTTGTTTTATTTTGATAATCACACACACACACACGTGTGTGTGTGTGTGCATGTATTATATATAATATATAATACACACACACATACACAAACACATGTATACACACACACACACATGTATATATATGTGTGTATATGTATTTATATATGTGTGTGTGTGTGTGTGTGTGTGTGTGTGTGTGTGTGTGTGTGTGTGTGTGTGTGTGTGTGTGTGTGTGTGTGTGTGTGTGTGTGTGTGTGTGTGTGTGTGTGTGTGTGTGTATGTGTGTGTATATACATACATATATATATATACATACATACATATATATACATATATACATACATATACATATATATATATATATATATATATATATATATATATATATGTATGTATATATATATGTATGTATGTGTATATATATATATATATGTATATATATATATATATATATATATATATATATATATATACATACATATATATATATATATATACACATACATACATATATATATACATACATATATATATATATATATATACATACATATATATATATATATACATACATATATATATATATATACACACATACATACATATATATATATATATATATATATATATATATATATATATGATATATATAGACACATACACACACACACACACACACACACACACACACACACACACACACACACACACACACACACACACACACACACACACACACACACACACACACACACACACACACACACACACACACACACAGATGCACGCATGCATGTACGCATGCGCGCAGACACAGACACACAGAGATATAGATATATACATACATTCATAAGGCTATGATTGGAAATATTTTTGTATAATTATTTATATCCTTGTGGTAAAAACCACTAGTTTGTAAAGACAAGAGGTATGAATCTGAAAATAATTTATGGTTATGATTTGGTTTCTTAGTTATTGTTAACAAATCTTTTTCTTAGATTCTTTAATATGGGAGTGATATTTAAAATGGGTTTCAAGATAGTTTTTTGGGTGACACTATAGCGAGAACATTATATATATATCTAAGTTTTATTGCTAGCATTGATAAAAATTTCTATTTATGGAAATAAGGTTTATAGTGTAAAATGTGTTTCATAGGATTTTCTTTTCCACATGATCGAAAGCATGGAATTTTCATAGTGACATAAATAAACCTAGAAATGATTTTTGGAGGTGATTTGTTTTGTAGCCATTGATAATTCATTATGTTTTAAATCTTTAAAACAAGAACATAGATTGAAAAGGGGTTTCTGATAGTGTCTTCGAAATGTCATGTAGGTTTGATAGTTTGAACTTTTTAGGTTAAAGTGTGGGGATGTGATCATTGTTAGCTCATGTAAAATAATTTGTGCCAGAAAAAATATGTGTATTGTTGTCTATTTTATATTGGTGGAAAGAATAAATGATTTCTAGTTATGATTTGGTATTTTGGACATTGGTAATGTTGTTTTTTTCTTATTCACCATTAAAGTCAAACTTGAAAAGGGGCTTTAGAAAGTTTTTTCATGTCCTCATGTGTTTACAATTTCATGTAGTTTTGATAGTTTGATGTGCATATGAGAATTAACACACATTCATTATAAGTACCTTTTCTAAAAATATTAGTTTATGTATGATTTTTTTTGCACTCATAATTTTTCTATGGAAAAGGTTAGTTTTTTACATTTTTTTTTCACATAATTTCACATTCAATTTTATTATTAAATGGGATAACTAAGTTCTGTTTTATTACAATTTGGTATAGATGTAGGCAAGATTAGGTATTGAAACATTTTTAGGCAAGTAAATATTAAATTAGTTTTTCTATTTTCATATGGTGATAACATTTATGTTTATATATGTTTTATCATTAGCACTGATAAAAATTTTCCCCAATAAGGTTTCTAGTAGAACTCTATCTTTGTGGTGAAAAGTTTTTGTTTGTAATAATAATAGGCATAAATCATGAAAGCATTTAAAGTTATGATTTGGTTCATTAAACATTGTTAATTCATTATTTTCATTCTTTAGAGAAAATATTGAATAAGGGTTTTTTAGATATATTTTCAAGCCATTTAATGTAACATATAGTATTTTTGTTCTTTTTAGGGTCTATGAAAGTAGATATTGTAGTTTTCAAATGTCATGTAGTTTTGGTAGCTTGACATGCACATATGAAAGATTAATCATGTAACCATTGCAAAGTCATTTTTAAAAAAATTAATGTTCTGGGTGGAAAATAACTATTAAGAGTTATCAGCATTATTGTGGTTAAAAGGTTTTGTTTGTAATAGTAACAAAATATTAATGGCATCCAATGTAGTAGATTAAATATATGTAGAATGAAAGTGTCAACATGGAAAAATGCATCCATCTCATTGGTTCTCATTCTCAACTTTTAAATCTGGCAAATATTTTGGGTATAAAATGAAGTGTTTATTTTGATAGGTGGCCTAGGTTAGATTTGTTTCCAATTAATGTTTATGGTTCACTACGCATCCAATAACCAAATAGTTACAAAGGTCATATTCCATTATGCATGGTTATATAAATAAATGGTACTACTATAAACACAAGTAATAAGTAATGCAATTCATAGAATGCCTCTAATAAACATGATCTCAGGTTAAAGTGATGGTCTACCATTACAAGGACTAGAATTTTATCTTTTTTTATTAGAGGTGAGTAAGAAAATGATGGTACTATATAAATTTATGTTTACTTGAGGCATGTTTCCATTAACTATGTATAACCTGTTTATTTAATTCTGTAAACAATATATGATTTTTATAATTAAAGGGTTACTAAGTATAATATTTTTAATTATAAATATTTGTATAGTAATGAGATATGGTTTTTGCATTTTTTTGGAGGGAATACCCATTGTAAAGAGATAAAATGAAGGTGAGGCATTAAAATTTCTTCCCAGTTCTTTTAAAAAGAAACTGTAAAAATAGATTGAAAATTTAGCATTTTTGCATGTAGAAGCTAATGAAAAAGCACAAAGATAGTTATTATAGCTTAACTTAGCTCATAATGACTACATTTCTAGTTTCTACCATATGTATATCAAGATATCAAAATTAATTACCAAACTTACTCCCATAAATGATGAAATCATATATTGATTAGATTTTTTAAAAATGAATTTAATAACAATATTATTTTGGCTTAATAACACATCAAACAGATATCTATATCCTTAAATAAGGATTAAAATACAACATACTAAAATATTGATATTAAATAGAGAAAATAAATGTTCTTAGAATGGATTGGGCATCATAAAAAAAAGGTACCCACATAACCTCATGAATTTCTATATGCACATAGAGATATGAAAATAATGTAATGTTTCAACTCCACATCCTATTTGTACATAAATATTAACAAAATACATAAACTACTCAAAGAAGCCAATTAATCAATAACATGAAACAACATAGCATAATGAAAAAAAATAAGTCACATCAAAAAAGAGTATTTTGAATCTTCCAAAGATTAGGAAGAAGAAAATATTTTAGAAATTCCTGGTGAATATCTTCTTAAAATTTTTGATACACTTAAAAGGATTTATAAGTATAAGCCCCTATCTAAAATGTAAAATAATCCACCCATGTGAAGCGAAGGTGGAGGATTCTAAGGTGATGGTTTTTGAGGTGGGGTGAGACTTGTTGAGGATTCTTACTTTGAGGAAGCCAATGACCCAATTATTGCTAAAGTGGGTAACTTTGACTATGTTTGGATTTTTTACCTAGAGAATCTATTTAAAAGGTGCTTGAAAGTACAAGGGAGGCACTAGAAACTAACCTAAAAAACTCAAAATCAAATTTTCAAAAAATGAAATAAAATAGAATAATTCCCAAGTATTTTTATTCCTCATCAAATTGAAATTAATGAATCAATGTGAAAACTAAAGGGTATGATTTATTCAAAATTTATTGGCAAGCCACATGTTTCCAATTGGTCAAATGGACTACCCTTAGTTATGGTTAATTTAATTTGTATAATTGTGGTTGATCTTTTTGAAACCATTATTTTTGGTTATGAATTAAATTGGATTTAAACTTTGAATTTAGTAATATTTATGTGTCCTTAATTTTATGGTTTATGATTATTGGTTGTTATTTACAAATGAGGATTACTCATAACAAAGGTATTCACCATAAAATAGTCTATTGTAATAGAAAAATTAGAAAATGAGGATGAATTTATAGTTTTTTAATTCTCTTTTAATGAAGAGTGTCTTTGACCTGAGGAAAACAACCCACATGGTAATTGGTTTCAGCCAAATCAAGCTTTTCTATAAAATTTGGAAGGAAAGAGATTGGGATGGTGTCACCTAGGGAAATGTGGATTTCAAACCATGGAGTTATCTACCACTTAAATAGTTTATTACCTTCTTTACTTGATATTTAAATGGATAATAGAGCAATAGAGGCCCTTTATGGAAGGTACTATTGAATTTTTTCCTTAGGAAGATGGCATTTTCATTATGGTCTTTGATCTCTTAGAAGATATGAACATTGTGATCCAAGATAATAATTAAATTTGGGATTATATTTTTATGTTTGTTAAGCCATGGTATCTAAATTTCAATACACTCATAGACACTTTCAACCCCATGCCAATCTGGGTCAAGTTTTTGTATTTACCTCTTCAATTCTAGTCACAAGCATGACTTAAATCTATAGGAAATTATTAGGGTGAATATATTTTATTGAAACCTTCTATGGAAGATGTGGTCCATTCAATATTTGATCAAATTATAGTTAACACTAGTATATCAACATACCTTCCTTATCAAATTTATTTGAATGTAAATTACTAGAATTGGTACAACCAGTCAATTAAGAGGGTCTACCTTTATGGGGTCATAAATGCTTCATAAATGTTGATTTGTTCATATTAATAGAAATAATTAAGAACAATAAGGGAATTTCCTAGTGGAAATATTCCCTTTGCAAGCATTCAAAAGTAAAAGGTGGTAACAAATCTCAGAGTGATGTTTAGAAAATAGTTATGGAGGTTCCAAATCAAATGGAACCTATAACAAGTGACGAGAATCAGAAGCCTAAGGAAAGTTTTTAGGAAAGGAATAATGAGGTTGATGGAGCCTTTGTATATTCTAAGGATGTTATAAATGTAGATCTAGTTTCTCCTACATCAATTATGAACTCTCAACCCATACATTCTATTCAAGTTTTTATTCTCATTTTTTGTGATTTTAGGGATGAAAAGGATTAGATTGTAGTGAGAAAAAATAAAAAAGTTTAGAATAGAAAGGGCCTTGTATCTTATATCATGACCCTATGTTCTTGTAAAGCTATAGTCAACATAGGATAATCATCTTTTCTGAGGATTGAGCCTTCTTCATTATTGATTTATAGTTTATCTTTAGCATCTTCTATGTTTTCCATTGGTAGAGGTGTTAATTTTGAACCTTTGTTGTTATATATTTCATCTCAACTTTAAAAATGGAACATCTCATGAAAAATCCCTCTAGTTACCAATATTAAAAAAATAAAAAGTAACATAATATTATTTAAATAATGAAAGCACAGCCATATTTTATTATTAATCAAATAATAAATTATAGCTTCATTTGATGCTAACTTATAATCTTGAAATAACACAATAATCATTTCACATCCCTTGCACAAACATATGGCTCTTGCATTTCAAAATTGATGCTTTCCTGAAGGAAAATAAAAATAACCATGTATATACATTTTAAATTTTAAATGTTATTCCAAAAGTAAAAGATAACTTGTTTGAATTTTACAAATAAAAAATACATGCACAAAAAATTTCTCACTAAAATTATAGATAGAAACATATTTGAGCTTTAGCCCTTCATTGTTGTACTGAATAAGAAAAATTAAGGTTGTGTTTTTATTTTTTTATAATATCACTTTATTTAGTAGCATGGAATTATATGTTTCTTATCAAAATAATTTTGTTTAAATCCATTACTCCTTGATGAAAAAAATTTAGTAGTTTGTTCATCCTCGATCATTAAAATTGACTAACCTTATTTATAGTTAACTGAATTTGGGTAGTAGTTTAAGCTATTATGTTTTTCATGCATTTTTAGCTATTCCTTTAGATGAAAACAATATATATATATATATATATATATATATATATATATATATATATATATATATATATATATATATTACATTTTTTTTTCTTTTAATTTTGTGCCAAATAGTAATTTGGGTTTTAACATTTACCTTTACAATCTAGTGTTTTTTCTACAAGGATACAAACAACAATATATATATAAACCCATCTTATAGTTGTTTTATGCCTAATACCTAGTATATGCATGCAAAAATGTTACAATGAATAATAAAAATGAATATTTTTTTATAAATTTTTAAAAAAATGTTTTGTACAATCTTACTACTAGAAAAAAAAAATATCAATAAAATTCTATTGACTTGTTTCTATTTCATAAGTTCCACTGATGACCCAATATATTATTTTTGACAATATTTAAAAATAATAAAATGTTATAATTGGAAGGATATTTAAATTCCACACCATATTTGATTATATACTTATATGTTTATATATATTATACACGTAGAATAACTTTGGAATTAATTTTGCATGTCATTGTTGTTTTCATATTCTAAGGACATCATAACATAATGTAATGTTCAAACTACTTTCTATCATTGTTATTTTGCTCCTTTCTTTAAACATAAATTAATTTATAATAAATTATAATATTTATTGGTGTAATATTTTTTTTAATGGTATGTGACACTTACTAAATAATTTAATTTAATTTATATGTCATTTATTAGACTATAGGTTCTTTAAATTTCTTCTTCCTTTGATCGAAATACAAATGCATCTATGGTGTGATACTAAATTTTGTACCCAATTTTATATAATTATTTTCCAAAATTTTAATATAAAATCAAATTAGTACACATTTTATATAGAATGCAAAAACATTGAGCCCAATTATCCTACCAATATATACATATAACAAAATTAATCTTTCCTTCTATGGATTTCCGGTGATTTTTTTTTGAATAGTAATATTGACTTCAAATGATAGCTAATAGTTTCATATATTTCCTCTATAGTTTGGTGGTTATTGGAATGAGGTATTCCTCCGATTAATGCATGGTCCCATGAAGGGTGTTATCCTCTAGGTAGTCTCATTAATCATACAAAAATATATTAGGAATAGTTCATGAAGATGAAACGTACGTTGGTAGGGATGTTACTATTTTTTTTTTCAAATACGACCTTCTTGGAGATGATGTCCATATACTAGTTAGTTTATTGAGATGTAATTTATTTATTAAAAATTATATATGCATCTATTTATTCTTTTTCTCAAGATGATTATAGTTTACTTTGAGAATTAGGTAAACATTCTGTAGAGGTGTTTACATTTATAGTATTTTAGTTCCTTCTAATATAATTAGTGATTGTTTAATGGAAGGCAATAGAGGTTCTATTTATTTAAATATATTTTAGAGTATAATTTATGATGAAAGTGGTAGATTGTAGTGATTTTTTTATTACTGGTCAAATAAGGGTTTTGAAAGGGACCCTCCAATTTTTATAATGGAGAAAAAGATAGATCATACAAAGCATAATAGAAATCCTCTACCAGAAGAACATATAACAAAAAAACATGTAGATGTGGCCTAAAGAGAAAAAATGATCAAAGACAATATACAACTCAAACAAATAACTAAGATCCTCTGATGATATTCTCTTTTCTAGATCTAAGGGTCATAATAGATGGTTCCATCTCCTTCTTAGCATGAGCCCTTTTATTGTTACTAACTACCATCCAATTTGACCCAACCCATTCATTAGGGAAAGTGGGAATATTTACTTCAAAAAAATCAACTGAAATAATGTTGAATGGATCCCAATCCTTTGTCTCCATAGCCACTACCTTCCTTTCTATACTTAAATTTTCTATAGGCCTAATATTGACCTTTTATGATACACTAGTAGTATTATCCTCTAGATTCCCCCTTTCCATAGGTGTTTCAAGAAACATCTCTGGGACCTCACTCTTAGTATCCACGTCAACTATTGTATTTTATAATCCAACATACCTCCACCAAGTGTTTATTTTTTCATGTTTAATGCTTTGACAATTGTTTAGCATATGACCAGTTTAAAAACATAAATGGCATGTAAAGGGTAACCTTTCATAGACTAGATGTTAGATCCATGTTGTTTCCTTTACTTTCATCCCCACTTGCATTGGTAACTCCTTAGAAATATCTAGATTCTTTAAAATTTAGGTATAGATTGAGTGACTGATTCATATGGTTAAAGGGTCTTGTTGTAAAAATTCCCCTACAGAATTTCCAATGGCTTTGAAAAAATTTTGGTCCCAAAATTGTAGAGGAAGGTTTGGTAATGAATCTGGATTAGTTTTGAGTTAAATTTTTTTGTGTGAGGGTTGAAATATAGATACTAGGGCTTGAATACAAGCATGCGACACTCATTCTAATACTAATAGTATTCCTTTAAGATAATATATTTATCTTTAGTAGAATAAATAATCATAATGTAAATTCCTATAACACAGGGATTAATTTTAATCTTACCTTTTACTAGAGCCTATCAATGTCTCCTTATCCAGTTATGAAGATTAGTTAGACTTGGCCATAGGCCATTGAATTGATAGATTATCTGATTAAAATACATCTAATCTTATCTCTCATGTATCAATTTGAGTTCATCCTTATAAAAGGTAGTAGAATGGATGTCTTTAGTAGTGGATAGAGGTTGAATCCATACTTTCCTTAAAAGGGCCTCTGCATATGATGGTAGCCTATGATTAGTCTCTTTTTCTACCCCTAACAAACCACTTGTAAAGCCCCCCATAATAGATGCTTTGAGCCTTGTCATTGCCCAAATTTTATGAGTCTTGTATGAAGTTGCAACAATAAAATATCTATTCAATGCTACCTTAGATAACATAAGATTTGGAAAAGTAGGTCCTATAATCAAACACTTATTTCTCCCCAAAGATCCTTTTTTCTAGTTCATTTTTACACTAATTTAGTCTTTTTAGTCTAATTAAGGGCTTTGTCAAGCTATATTTTATCTTTGTTGCTAGTAATAAACACCCCAATGGTAGGTAATATATTGTCTTTTTCTAATGATAGAGATAAAATAGTGGTTGACTTTTGTCAACCCATATGGTAGAGTGTAATTTTATCTTATTTATAAATTTAGATTATTTATCATCATTAAGTGTGGAATTTATTGTCATATTACACCATGATCAAATTAACAATGAAGCATGCATGAAGACCTTGTACAGTGAAATCTCATAACCTAAAAGAAAAAGGTATCACATAAGGAAAGTTTTGAAAAGGATCATTATCTCTTCTCTCATTAAATCATTCAAGAATTAACCAAAAAGTACATAAGAAGGTTCCTTATATAGGTGTGAAATAGACATGTCACAACATACTCATGAATGTGTGATTATTTTTCATTAAGAACATTTATTATACATAAGCAAGCTAACTAGACCATTTAGATAGAAACTAGTGGGACAAAAGTCTACACTAACACACCCCCCTTAAGAATAACTTAGGTGGATAGAAGAATTGGGTCCTTGAAATAAGCCATGATGAGGTACCCAAGTATAATGCAAATCGTATAAAATAGAGAAAAGGATAAAACTTTTAGGAACAAAACTCCTATCCAAAATAGAGTAAAGAAGAAGTTAGGGCTAAAAATCCCCACTAGAATCTACAATTGCTTGAAGCTATCCTATGTCCCATAACAAAGTGCCCTAGAGTGACTATGGATTAGAAGTAGATGTAATGAAGAAAGGATAACCACATAATACTGAATGATTCCACACACACACAAGGATAAATTTGAAATCATATAGATTATAGACACACACACATAGATAGATATAGATTATTTCTTAGTTAAAATAACTTTCTACCAGATATTTAATTTATTAAAATTTTAAATATAATACTATGTTGACTATTTTTTTGTCAATTAAATTGAATAGTTTTCTTTAAATATATTATGTATGACAACGCTTTTTAATATAGTGAAGAAATAATTAATTGTTTGTAATTCAATTAATCTTTTAATTTGAGAATTTATCTCTTTTTATTAAAATAAATATACACATGAAGGATTTGTCCCTTATTTGGTAGATTTGAATAATAAGTATTGAAATTATTTATATATTGTTTCATTTTTTTACTCTTGAAAAACAAATGGGTGGCTAAAGGTATATTGGTTTTTATAGTGGGTGGTAAATATTATATACATACATACATACGTACATACATATTGAATCTATGAATGGGTTTTCAATTTTAAATTTAATTATGAAAATTTTATTTATTATTATTTTTTTTATAATAACATTTTTTTTTATAAATGATACTGTGAAGCTATGTTTTTTTTATATATTGATTATATGAATGGGTTTTCAATTTTAAATTAAATTATGAAAATTTTATTTATTATTATTATTTTTATAATAATGATTTTTTTTATAAATGACAATGTGAAACTATGTTTTTTGAATAACAATTAACTTGTGATGACCAGAATGATGGTTTAGACTAATTTTTTATGTTACACATATTATAAGTTTTGATTAATTATGATGTTTGGTATGTTAGTTAATATATGAAGCTTCCATAATATATGAGAATGTATAATATAATTTTTTTTATAAATTTTTGTGAATAATTTTAAAATAAAATGTAGTCGATTTATTTGAAATTAACTTTATTTTTATTCTTTTTACATTATTTGTTGTAGCTTTATATGTTGTTTTTTAGTAAATCAATAATTTATGTGAGACCTAGCATAATGTAAAGTTACTATACTTGATAGTTAAATATTTATTATTACAATGTTAAGTATAGAAAAATATGAAAACATGTGCAACATATAATAAATTCATAGATGACATATCATTAACAACACAAATATAGCTGTTACATAAGTATTAAGACTATTCAAGAAATGGTTCATTGTCTAAAAGTGAATATGATGAATTTGACCCTTTGGGGAAAGGACATCCCATTTTACTCTTGCTACCCCCTATGGCTTTATAACCTATTCCCTTTTGTTGCATACAATATTTTTTCCTACAATCCTCAACTAGTGTAGAATGATCTATGTCTAGTGACCATAGAAAAGGAGCCTCATCCTTAAAAACACACAAATCAAGAGATTGATGGTATGCTAACTCTATTTCTAATAGATCTTTTAACTGCTCAAAAGGAATTGGTTAAGATGAAGTAGAATCAAAGTATATGAAGATATGAATTTTTAGCCAATCATTACTACCATCCCCTTTATTTTTAGACATTTCATCTATTTCTAAACTCTTCCCTTCATCCTTAGCCACCATAAATCCCATCAACTAAATCTCCACTGTAGTGGTCAACAAAATGGGATA
>JARHVA010004547.1:760000-770000 GCA_037957365.1 Torreya grandis | reverse complement strand
ATTTCTCAATACTTTTATTCCTCACAAGGGTGCATGTGAATTAAAAATTAAATATGCATTTATAAATACCATTTGTCAAATTTCCTACACCAAAATGTAATTTCATTTATATATTTCAATTGAATTGTAGATATTTATCTACCATTGTACTTATATTTATCTTAGATATGAACCTATGCCAAATTTCATGGTTTTTTATAGTCTCATTTGACCTTGTGCACTTCATCAATTTTTTTTGTTGTTGACCCCATTATATAGTTATGGTATTAACACATAAAGAATCATTAGTACATAAAATCCTATAATGTTTCAAACGATATCCTAATATTATATGACAATATGCATTGAAGGATAAACACAATCATTGATAGTTATTTTGATACAAAAGATAAGAACATTTTATGTCATATATGAATCACATATTCATTTCACCCATGTGAAATGATAAGAAGTATAATAATATAAATAGGATGAGAACCAAGGCTTATAAAGTCCAACATGGTCTATCATAATCTAATGATAATGAAGAGAAATAATAATTTTAATGATGAGGCACGAAAAGGAGAAGGTTTAGAGAAACCATATATATAATAAATGCATTAAAAATAATATGAAACCTTAGGATCTCTTCCATGTATCCACAACTTGCTCCATGTGTGGTGTTTCCTCTTGCATTGCCTCACCCTAATGTTCACATGTTTATCTTAGAAAAAATAATAGTATATTCATGTATAGGTATATTTATTAGAAACAAAAAAATTAAGCATAAATAATAAGATATATATTCAATAATAAAATATCACACCATTAAAACATTAAGCAATATAAAAATATTTATTTTTATTTATTTATTAAATAAATGTTTTAATATTTGTTAAACATGTTTTTTAGTTTCATTTGTTTATGATTATTTTTTATTTGTTTATTGCATTTTTTAAACAACAAATTCATTATCACAAATTTTCCTTAAAATATTAGTATGAATGGTTAGAAGTTAAATTATTGCATTGATTTTTAAATAATAAAATAATCATGTTTTTTTAGTGATGATTTGAGTGAATTCAAGCATAGATTTAAATTTGTTCAAGTAAATACCAGTGACCTTTTGAATGCTTGCTTTTGCAATTTTTATGCCATGTGTTTTAGACATTTTTTTATAGAGTTCATAAACTTGTCTTTAAGATCTTATATTGAATTAAATGCATATAGTTTATAAAAATATGTACATTGTCATTCAAGATTAAATAATTTAAAAAAAAATTAGACATATAATTATTTATTTATTTCATCATTAAACAAAATGTGTGTGTGTGTGTGTGTGTGTGTGTGTGTGTGTGTGTGTGTGTGTGTGTGTGTGTGTGTGTGTGTGTGTGTGTGTGTGTGTGTGTGTGTAATCACTATTATTAACTTATAGTTAATTTAAACTTAAATTATATAAGAATAAGGTTCTTGTTATTATTTTGAGCATAATAACATAAATAAATCTATAAAAACTAAAACTCTTTTAATTATAAAATAAAAGTAATATAATAATATATTTAAAGAAAATAATTATTAAAAATATATTATTTTACTTCGTGATGAAACAAAATCAATTATGAATTCATTTTTTTCATAAAAGTATTACTTTATTTGCTATATGTATGTATTTAATGGTTTATTATATATATATATATATATATATATATATATATATATATATATATATATATATATATATATATATATATATATATATATATATGCCATCCCCGTAAGAAGGTAAGACATAATAAATCAATCCCAAAAGGTTCTGTAAAGAAAAGTAACAAAATATTTGGCCCCTCTAGATAATTTTTCAAAGCTAAGTGGCGATTTAATTGCATCAACCCAAGTAGATATGAGTTGTAATGCTACACCAAGTAGGCGCGCCTAAAGAAAAATAACTCTGAAAGGGTAGTTGTGAACAACCTTTTTATCTGAGGGATATATCCCTCTAGGTGTGCATTATGTCAAAATGTATGAACATGATGTGTACCTTACCTTCATCCACATTATAATAATATTTATCCACTTTATTTGTAACCAAATTATGCTCTTGATAGATATGGTTGAAATATATGCATTGGAACTCAGTGGTGTGGGTACTAGCTCTATGAAATAGGTATCAAAGGGTAATGTGGTTTCATTTAGCTAGCCCATTCATCTAATTAAAAATGATATTTAAGTTTGAGTAAACAACTATAGTGATTTTTTATTGGTAGAAAATATATAATGTGTAGGTTTAGGTAGCTAGGAACCAATAAAAAAGAAATACTAATACCACTGGGATAGTCTAGAGCTACAACTATAGTGATATAAATGCACTAAAAACACATGATAAAAACAAATAAGGTGGTAGAGTATGGGTGAAAATAACATAAGTTTGCATTTATTAAATGGATCTATCAACTAATTACATCAGCTTGAAAAACATATAGCTACAACTATTATAGACTTACTGCAAAAAATCTCTATACTTTCCTTGATATTGGGTGACTATTTGATTTTTATCAACAAACCACATTCCTCTACCCTACCCTATTATGTTATATTATATCTTTGTCTTATTTTATTTTTGAGTTTGTTGTTTCATCTATTTTTTTGAACATGTCTTCTTTTGTTGTAGGCATTTTTTCTTTTCTTTTGCTCTTTTTCTGACTGCTATTGCATTGCTTATCAAATATTTTATATTTTTTTCTCTATTTATCTTATTTATTTTTTATTTTGTACTATTGGTATTACATATATCTCACCTAATAAAATATTTTCCCCTAAAATCTAAATGACATCACAATTTTTCAAAATTTTAAATATGCTGTAATTAATTTATTTGGTGGTTATAACTATTGAGTAGAGCGAGGTAGGGCTAGGTAAAGGAAATCATATTATTTTAACACTCCCCCTTATTATTTACCATCCTACCATGCTATGATGTGTTCTTCTTAGCCTTAAAAACATACTTATAACTTTTCTTCACCTATATATATCCTTCTAGATTAATTATGTGCATGTTTAGAGCTTCATTACTAAAGTATATAGCTCTGTGGATGGAATCTATAGCTAGACTGGAAGAGTTTCTAGCTATGATATTGATTGAAATCAAAGATTTCATATCTATAATGATAGAGTCTATATCCAAGATATGGACTCAATTGGTAGATTTCATAACTACCTTATAGGAGTTTGTAACTACTCTATTGAAGTCTTTAGCTTGGTTGTCAGAGTTTATAACTATGATATAAGAGTCTAGAGTTGTACTATAGGAGTTTGTAGCTCTATTTTAAGACTCTAAAACTAGTATAAAACTTTGTAATACTGATACTATGGCATTAATAACCCTTAATCTTCCTCTTACATGCATGAAAGTGTTTTTTGATAATGACTTAGATAAAATATCAGCTAGTTGTAGATCTATCTTGCAAACTAAGCTCTATCACATGGTCTTCAACTAACTCTCAAATGAAGAGATATATGATTGTAATGTGCTTTCTCCTACCATGAAAAATAGGGTTATTTCATAATGATATGGAGTATATATTATCAAAAAAAATTGTATAAGCCGCTTGCTTCTCCTCATTCAAATATGAAAGTATCCTTCTTAACCATATAACTTGGTATGCTCTTGCATTGTCTGCTATGTATTTTAATTCAACTGTACAAAGTGATACTATGGGTTATTTATTTGAATCCAAAGATATGGATCTTAAAAAAATATGAAATACATACCCTGAAGTGTTCATTTAGTCATCAAGACTACCATCCTAAACATGGTATATGTAACCCACTAAATGAAATTCATTTTCTATTATATACAGAACTCCATAATCTCTTCTTCCATTCACATACCTCAATATCCTCTTCCTTACTTATCAATGTGTCTAATTTGGTGTCTTCATGAATCTAGATATGAGTTTGACTACATACATGATGTTCATCCTAATTATAGTAAAATACATTAGGCTTCTCACTAATATATTGTATCACATGGAATTTATGTTACTACTACAATCATCCTTGCACAACTTTAAGTTTCTCTCTATTGGTGTAGATATTGTTTTAATTTCAAGCATCTTAAACCTATACAAAATATCTTTTGCATATTTATATTGGCATATGAATATGTCTTCATCCATTTTATTGACTTTTATCCAAAAAAAGTACTTCAAAAAACCTTGATTAGTCATCTCAAACTCATTCTTCATGGTTGTTTTGAACTCTTCAATAGACTGATTTACATCTCTAGTGAATATTAAATCATTCACATATAAAATAATAATGAAAATACATTATTTTCATGATTTGATGTAGAGTCTAGGATCACTAGCACTTTTGCTAAACCTATTAACTAATAAGAGTCTATAGGCTGTACCATTCTCTTACAGCTTTCTTGAGCTCATAGAATGCCTTTTTTAGCCTATACAAATTATTCTCATGACTGAAAATCACATATCTGAGTGCATGTCCCACAAACTTCTTATTATAACAATCCGTTCAAGAAGGTTGATTTGACATCCATTTGATGCAAATTCCAATTGTCTTGAGAAGCAATGTCTATGATTATCTATACCATTTATAGCCTTGATATAGGTACAAATGTCTCATTATAATCACATCCAGGCATTTGCTTGTATCTATTTACCACTAATATTGTCTTATACCTCTATATCTTGATCTTGGGAGTGGTTTTTTTCTTATATACCCACTTAATTATTATGATGTCTTTTTTTTTGGTAGGTCAACTATCTCCCATGTTTGATTTCTCTCTATTGTGTGCATTTATGTGTCCGCTGCCTCACACCACTTGCTATCCTTGATAGCTTATTCAAAGTAGATAGGATCAAATGATAAAAAGAGAGCATAATTCATAGTTTAATCTTTATTTTGCTCATACCTTGACCACTTGTAGACTTATTGTAAGCTTCTTATCCTCTCTAGGCATTGACTTGAGTTGGAGGAGGATAATGTTGACTCATGAACAACCCCTTAAACTCATTAATGGATGTTGACACTAGATGAATCAGCCCTTTATGAAATAGGGGTCCAACTTGGTGCATTGATAGATTTAATATATAATGGTTTAGATTCAATTAAGGGTTCATTATCCCTTATTTGTATATGTTCTTATTCTTATCTCTCTTCCCAAGATTCATTATCAATAAATTAAACATCTTAGTTGATTATGAGTTGTTTAGTGGTGGGACTATATAACCAGTAATACTTTGATTGATCATTATATCTTATAAAAATATAGTTCTCATGTTTATTATCCCATTTTATTCTTATATTCTTGGGCATGTGTGCATATGAAACACATCTAAGCACTCTAAGATGTTCAACACTTGGCTTATAGATGCTCCATCATTCTTGAGGGATCATATCCCTAATGATCTTTGTTGGAAAAATATTCAATAATTGTAAGGTTATTGCTACAACCTTAGCCCAAAAATCATTAGGCAAACCCTTTTCCTTCATCATGATCCTTTCCATCTCCTGGATGGTCTTATTATTCCTCTTGGCTTAAACATTTTGTTATGGTCTATGCCTAGATGTAAATTTATTCTTGATGCCATGATAGTTACAAAAATTCATGAACACTTTAGAGATATATTCCTCCCACTATATCCATCCTTAAAATCTTGATGTAGTGGCCACTTTTCTTCTCCACCATGGCATTGAATTGTTTGAAGTTCTTAAATGCATCTGATTTACTCTTCAATAAATACACCAATAAATTAAACATCTTAGTTGATTATGAGTTCTTTAGTGGTGGGACTATATAACCAGTAATACTTTGATTGATCATTATATCATATAAAAATATAGTTCTCATGTTTATTATCCCATTTTATTCTTTTATTCTTGGGCATGTGTGCATATGAAACACATCTAAGCACTCTAAGATGTTCAACACTTGGCTTATAGATGCTCCATGATTCTTGAGGGATCATATCCCTAATGATCTTTGTTAGAAAAATATTTCAATAATTATAAGGTTATTGCTACAACCTTAGCCCAAAAATCATTAGGCAAACCCTTTTCCTTCATCATGATCCTTTCCATCTCTTGGATGGTCTTATTATTCCTCTTGGCCTAAACATTTTGTTATGGTGTATGCCTAGATGTAAATTGATTCTTGATGCCATGATACTTACAAAAATTCATGAACACTTTAGAGATATATTCCCCCCCTCTATCCATCCTTAAAATCTTGATGTAGTGGCCACTTTTCTTCTCCACCATGGCATTGAATTGTTTGAAGTTCTTAAATGCATCTGATTTGTTCTTCAATAAATACACCCATTTCTTTCATGTAAAGTCATCTATGGATGTCATGAAGTAAACACTCTCGGATAGGGATGGGGTCATCATTAGATCACATAGTTTTAAATGGATAAAATCGAAAGGAGATCTAGCTCTCCATGATTTACCTATGGGAAATGAACTCTTATATTGCTTCCCCAAGATAAAACCTTCACACACCTTGTTTGGTTATACTATAAGGGGTAACCCTTTCACCATTTACTTCTTGTGAAGTAGATTCAGCCCACCAAAGGTAAAATTCCCATACCTCATATGTGAAAGAATAGACTCATCTAGTATCACTATTTTGATTGTTATTGAGAGCTCACTTTACATTGTCGATAAAAACATTCAATTGCTTGTCATCTTGACTACTAAAATCTAACTATTGAAGCTATTCCTATCAAAGATGACGCATTATTCATTCTCAGATCTGAATTTGTATCCATTTTAGATAAGTTTCCCTATACTGAATAGGTTATGATTCAACTCAAGCACATAATAAACATCTTTAATTTTCCTTTTGTCACCTTGATCAGTGTAAATATCTATGGTGCCTTCATGCATGAAGGGAACCTACTCATTATTTCCAATATTTACCTTTGATTGATTAACTCATCAATGTGTTTAACATCTCTTTCTTCCCACTCATGTGGTTTCTACAACCACTATCCAAGTACCATGTCTCTTTACCACTTTGCTTAGGAATGTTGCCTATTATGAACAAGTTCTAGCTTTCTCGTTCCTATTAGGTTTAGCATCTTGTTTATGGGATAAATTTGAATTCTACCTATTCATGTCATCCTCCTTTCTAAACTCAGTAGCATAGTGTCCATACCTCTTTCAATAATAGCATTAGATGTTATACTTATCATACCTTGGTGTAGGTCCTCTAGAAGTGTTGATATTCCTTCCTCTTCCTCTTGCATGTGACTCTTGATGGTGATGTCTTCCACCTTCTTGAGTAATGCATGTTATTCATCTTCTTATATTATTTGATCCTTTCCCCCTTCCTCTCACATTCACATTAGTCTTGAATGTTTTCTCATGGGAAGAGGTGGTTGACCTATTCAACCTTTAAGAATATGTTTGCAAAGAACCCATCAGCTCATCTATTGTCATTTGCCTCAATTCCTTTGACTCTTCAATTACAACCACTATAAGATCAAATTTGATTAGAAGGCTCCTCAAAACCTTACCTATGATATTATGATCTTTAAGGGTATTACCACATGTCTACATTTGATTGAAAATATTCATGTCCTTGTCAATAAGTAATTGATAGACTCATTCTCCTTCATTTTTAGGGTATCAAAGACCCTTATTTAGAGATACAACTTGACAAGCTTGACCTTTTCACTTCTTTGATAGTCATTTTTAAAAAATGTCCCATGCTTGTTTAAAATGGATAGCTATTGATATCTTAGGAAATATGTAATCATCTAATGCCATTTGTATGTAGCTAAGTGCCTTGGAATCTTTAATTTTATTCTCATTCAACACATTTATTTATGCTTGGGTTAATTAGTTAAAGGATTTTAGGTCTAAAACCTAATTATATCTACCTTAAACTAATTAACATACATATTGAGAGTTGGATATGGTCTTCATTTTGATGTTTCACACATCATAGTTATTTTCATTAAATGTAGTGTTCTACTGCCATGAAAATAAACTACCTATTTCCTTGTCTAAATGGGATTAAAAACTATGGTATCTAATACTAGTTGTTAGAAGAAAAATATATAATGTGTAGGCCTAGGTGGTAACAACTAACAACATAAAATAAAATAGAAAAGATAAGACCACTAGGATAGTATAGAGTTAAGTCTAGAGATACAACTACGGTGATGGAAATGCACTAAAAACACATGCTAAAAATAAAAAATAGGGATGGTATGGTATGGATGAAAATAACACAAGTTTGCATATATTAAATGAATCTATAAATTGATAACATCAATTGAAAAATATTCAACTAAAACTATGATAGTATTACTACAAAAACCTATAAACATTCTTTGCTTACTATTGGTTAAATGTTTGACTTCTATTAGAAAATAAAATTCCTCTACCTTGCTCTATTCTCCTCTATTTTATCTTTATCTTGTTATATTTTGCAGTCTATTGTTGTATATATTTTTCTTCCCCTCTTTTCTTTTGCTCCAAGCTTATTTTATATTCTACTATTTTTCCTCTAACTATTGCTATGTCACTTGTTATATTTTTGCTCCTTTTTTCTATTTTTTTAATTTCATTTTTATCCTTTACTATTGGTCTTACAATTTTCTCAATTACTAATGGATTTTCCCCCAAAAATCGAAATGACACCAAAAAATTTCAAAATTTGCTACAATTAATTTGTTTGGTAGTTATATCTATTGAGTAGAGCATAATAGCAGTAGGTGAAGGAAAGAATGTTATTTTAATAGTTATTTCATAATCTAATTCTATGTTTAGAGCTATATTTATGGCCTACAATTTGACCATATTATTAGAATTGCATCCCATTCCCTATTTGAAAGTGATTGTGTTTCCCTTGAAATGTAGAGTTTAACCAGTATAATTTATTCCTAGGTTCCCATGAGAGGATCCACTATAGAAAAAGTGTGGTTGTGTTAGGTTAATTTGAAAGGGTAGAATGTATCACTATGATTTACCCTTGTTTGATGTGGTATGTAGTATATAATGTCTAAATTTAAAAGGACTAGATAGAACAATGGGATTCTTATCCTTGAATATGGATTCATTTATTGAAATCCATATAGCCCATGTGGTATCAAGTGGTAGGTAAAAATGTGATTCATATGTGCCTCTATTTGTTGTCACTTTTTCCTAAGTGAAAATTAAGGAACTGCCTTCCTAGATATAACTAGGTTGGTAAGTGTTTGTGGTCCCAAAAATGACATGAGTGAAAAGAAAATGCATAAATAGATGGTTTATAATTTTTATGCTTCCCTTACAAAGGAATTACATGCTTGGACCACTCCATCCAATACATTATAAAATATCTTAAATTAGTACTCTATTATGGAGTGTTATCCAAAAATGTGTCTTGGTTTTTGTGGGTGAACAAATCTTCCAAAGGCCCTTCCACCACCAAAGAGAAATCAAATATTCACATTATTAGCATAAAGATAAATATCAAAGCTTTACCTTGTAATCACCACCATCTCTATTGAAGGCCCATGATAATTTATCCTCCCTTAGAGTGAGCTATATACTTGAATAAATGAGATTATTTCTATAAAATTCCCAATGGTTAAAAAACACCAATCTACTATGTATTCATCCATCTAAAGTTACATCTGATAGATTGATTGAAATCATAGGCATCAACTAAAGTATGTCAATTTAGATATTTTAAGGTTCCATTCAATGCCTCCATAAATTATAGCTCATTTAGAATCCCATAGATAACATCCATTCCCAAATTTATCTTCGTTCCATCACTGAGGTTCCATGCTATATAATTCAAAATTGTGTCAAATGTGTATAAAATATATTTCCTTAAAATGGACCCCTTAACATGCTTATTTGGATATGCCCTTATCCATTACAAGATTGAAAGAGACTGTATATACTTATGGAGTAATATGTTCTGTTAGAGACCCTTGTTGTGGATCAGATTCCAAACACTTTTGATAGAAAGGACTTTGGAGAATATATTCAAATCCTT
>JARHVA010004547.1:730000-755000 GCA_037957365.1 Torreya grandis | reverse complement strand
TTTGAGTTGTTATGGGTAGTGCCTCCCTCATCTATCTTTGAATAATGAATGGGATTATGTGAGAGTGTATCCTTTACATCATCTATTTTAAGTGTAACCTAACTTTTTATATATCTATTCCATTTAAAAATATGTATAGCTTGATAAAAAAAGCCCATGAATGTCCCATTGTCATTGTGGCTTTCATGTTGATTTATGTTTGAGAAGTGTGTACTTGTTCTTGATATGTCCATACAATCAACAATGTGTGTAATGAAAGGGAACAGTAATATAATCTAATAGCTAATCATAATTAAAGTCACCTCCAATAATCTGAATGGATAATAGAAGACCTTGATAGATACCCATTTCAAAACATATAAATGCCACCAAGGTATTTATTTGTGAGGAGGTTATTTGGTATGTATTATTGTATTTTAAAATTCAATCACCTATGATTTTGAAGGGCCATTCTAACCCTAGCTCAAGTTGAAGGCCTAATATCTTTAAAAATATATAAACAATATTAGTGTGCTCAGATTTAGGAGTAAAACCAACATGACATTAGGGGGTTTCTAGAGTAACATTACCCCAAAACTAAGGGATTCCATCATAAATAGTCATGTGATCCTTAATAGATTTAAATATCATAAAAAATAACCCTTTAGGCCTCCTATATAATGTGGGGGGTAGCCTAATTTTTGATCCTAGGGTTTTTTATACCCATTGGTGAAAATAATTGTCTGAGTAGTTTCCAACATAAAATCATCCAATGAGGGCTTATTTTATGTAGAAAACGATTTTGTCCTTGTATAGACCTAGATCGATGTTCAACTGAACTAGTATGGGAGATAGTTTGATACATTTCTTCCTCCTTTATATGTGGTGCTTAACATGAAAAGGTTCTAGTATATATGTTTGGTTAACAAGTATTTTTGACAATCCATCCCCCATCTCATCAATGTTGTGTAGTCCTATGAATTATAAATCAAGAATGATCAGTTCTTTTTTTTTTGTTGTAGTTGGTCTTCGTTATTTGAGAAAGTCATACAAATAATGACCTAGAAAATGGTTGATATGGGTGATATAAGTTCAGGACTCATTCATTTAATTCCTCTTATGCTTATTTGATTTTGGCAACAATATCCAACTTACTATGGGGAGTGTTGAGGAACTATTTACTACTCTATGATGAATTCAATGATGTAACCCCAGTATATTTTCATCCATGGCACTCCTATAGTCTCTCATGTTCCCATCCCATTTTTTATTTCAATTGATATATATATATATAATATATATATATATATATATATATATATATATATATATATATATATATATATAGAGAGAGAGAGAGAGAGAGCGAGAGAGTGTGTTTAAATATTTTTGGGAGTGTTGAGGAACTATTTACTACTCTATGATGAATTCAATGATGTAACCCTAGTATATTTTCATCCATGGCACTCCTATAGTCTCTCATGTTCCCATCCCATTTTTTTTTTCAATTGATATATATATATATATATATATATATATATATATATAGAGAGAGAGAGAGAGTGTGTGTGTGTTTAAATATTTTTTAGGATGGAAATGTTTGGTGTTTATTAATATTCATATCAAATAAAACTATGTTAAAATTTTGATATCAATCATGCCAGTCAATACTATGAAACCACTATGGGAATTTGACATAGCATGTTTTATTTATGACAACAAGATCCATCTCAAAACACATAGCCTCTTGTAGTGCCTTATTATTATTATTATTATTATTATTATTATTATTATTATTATTATTATTATTATTATTATTATTATTATTATTATTATTATTATTATTTATATAATAATTACAATCAAGATATCCATGTTTTATTTTTGATATTGGATAGAATTGTCATACTAAGGACATTATGACATAAATCACCCTAGATAAGTGAAATAAATGTGAGCTCCTACTCACATGGTTTCATGATCCTTTTCCTTAATTCTCTTTCACTTCTAATTTCTTCCTTCCAAATAACATTCTCCACTACTGACATGTGCCATGCTTATTTAAATCACAATAGTTATATGGGTTGGGAAATGTGGGAGACTTATTATTTGAATTTATTGAATATAGAAGACTAGTGTGGAAGGCTACATCACTAACCCTTTATTAGTATGGAAAACGTCCAATTGCTGAGTTTCTTCAGACATGAAGGAAAAATTATTATTACTAAAAACCAATTAGAAAAAACTTTGGAATAAATAGTATCATTTTTTAATGCATAGCAACATCATTGCTTAGATCTACATTTTTTCTTGACCAAATAAGACTAAGTGAAACATGCCTCGTAAGGATTTTCTAAGAACTTTTTTGCTTATTTTTTTAATATTTTTCTCTAGCATATGGTAATGCCCCTAATTGTTAACCCATTTTGAAATTTTTTTCCTTATTAATATAGAATATAAAATACATCTTAAAGATAAAATGAAAAAAAATCTTACAAATCAAAGAGTTATCAGAAAAAGAAAATCATATAAAAATCATGAATATGGGAAGTAGTAGAGTAATTCTACTAGGGAGTACTATGTATATATTTTTGATATCTTCCCAGTAATCTCACTCCCTAAAATTTTTTCCTTGATCTTTTAGTAGAGTGTTGTCTTACAAAATTTACCACTATCAAACATTACTATTAGACATTAAACAAATTCAACATACAAGGTTTCTCGAAACATTATCATCATAAAAATAAATTCCACAAATGGGATTCATCAGAATAATTCACAACATGTAAATATTACTAATTTAGCATAAATATAGAAAAAAATTCAAAACACCATAATAAATTTAAATTTAATAGTAAGAATAAGAGGATAATATCATAAACCTAGGTATTCATCATCTCAACTAAGTTACCACCAAATAATCAATAGAGTGGCACTACATATGTCTTTCCATAACATGGATAAATTGAATAATCAAAGTGTATTTAAGTTCAATTGAAGACAAATTAATTTTTCAATGTATTCTCAAAGGTTTCAAAATCTTTTGTATAACAACACAAAAAAGCTTTGAAAACTTTTAAATATTATAATTGTTAGCTTTCAATCAAAAATAAATTAAAAACTATGTCATTATGCATAAATTTGGAGTAGTCTCTACTATAATTGAAAGGTAAAATATTCCATAAACATTAAATCTATGTATATATATTACACATGCCTCAATCTAAGTCAAACTATATATTCATAACATTATTTAATTTCCAATAATGTGGGTATAATATAATATTAATAATTAATTATCCATTCTCACCGTGAACCATTATATAAAAAATGATTTACATATGATTAAATATTTGTATGCATTCAACTACCAGGAATTGAAAAAAAATAAAAAAATCAAAAAAATTGAAATGATAGAATAAAACTATTAAGAAAAATCTTACCTGTATTCCATTGTACTAGAAAAGGAAATGATTAATCTTATCCTCTATTTCAAGGAATTTTATTACTTTAAACAGTGTCTAACATTCTTCCATTTATAATTTTTTTAAATGATCCCAATTCATATGAATTATTTAACTACAAAAATCTAGTTTGAGGTTATCTAGGGTTAAAGGGGATAGAGATATCCTAATGTACAATGGTTATAAACTATCTCCATAGTAAGATAAATAGATGTTAAACTAGATATAACATATGTTTAATTTATTAAATAGAGATATGATAAAAATAGTAAGTACAAATATGCTAGATATAGAAATGACAAATAAATAATGTACATGGTTCTGATGCTAATATAGATATGGATCTAGAATAGGTAGGAAGAAGATATGAAGAAAATTATGAAACAATCACCAAATTATAGATTATTTGCCTTTGGAGATGTGGACACTAGCATCACCCTTGGATGGTTTCATTGATGTTACTATCTAAACCTAACACAGGTGTCTTATACATAATACCTACTAGAAAAAGATGTAACCACTTGGATTCTTATGAGTTTATATTCACCTTCACTCATGTATTTAGATCTAGTTCATGGATTATTATTCCTCATAATATTTCAAAACCCTTATTCTTCATCCTCATAGTGACCTTAGAAAAAATGGGTTATTGGGCACATGGTGTCAAGTTATCCCCAACGACTCCTTTGTTAATGAACATTTCCTACATTGTCAATACTCTAAACAGGGACTCATACTAATGTAGTTCTACCCTCTATGTTGTATTATGTGTTAATCATGAAATATATGGAAATAAAGTACAATAGTGACCTAGCTTGTAACTTGGAAAATATATCTCTTCAATTTCTCCTTCAATACTTCCATCTTATGTTTATGTTGTTTTTATGACTGATATGAGAATAGGATAAAATAGGAAAGCTGTTGATTTATTGAGTGCTTGATTGAATTATTTTGATAGGATGCATTTGTTTGTGTTAGGTAATAGTCGAGCAATAAATGAGGATTGATTTTATATTTATATTAGTCCCTATGGAGAAATAACTTGTATTAAATAACTTAGGATGACCATTAAGATATGTTTCACTTAAAATTTGGATGACTTTAAGCTACTAGAACTTGTGTTGGAGCAATAAAAATGTGTTCATGTAGGTGTTTGGCCTAGACTATAGTAGGAACATAGGTACATAATCAGAACTTTTAAAAGTGAAAGATAAACAAGTTTTAAGCATTCTATATAGGATAAAAGGTGTATATTGTCAACATAAGACTAGTCAGACCAAGAGATAGACCAAGGAGAATAGTATCGAGTAAATTTAACACTTCTAAAAGTGGGAAAGGTTAATAACTTATAGGTATATCCAAGGTCTATGTTTTCCATGTGTATAAGACTAAGGTAATATATAATCCATAAATATCATCTACATTTCTCCCCCTTTAATCTAATAATTAGGTTATTAGTTTAGACAAGAATAAATATGTACCCAAGTGTGTATAACATACCTTATGTTTATTTGAGTGCAACATGAGTGATTTATTGGTGACTAACCTACAACCAAGAGTATGTTATAATACAAAATTAGTGCATTTAATTTGAAATTGGAAGTATTGAAAATATTGAAATTGAAAGAGCAAGTTTTAGGAGTACACCTATGTATCATTGTAATCACCTTGCTTATTAGAAAGTTGATTTATAAATCTATATAATTTTAATACTCTAAATTTTAGATTAGAAAAAATATATAAATCTAAAAATTCCATATATTTAATGATATATATATATATATATATATATATATATATATATATAGAGAGAGAGAGAGAGAGAGAGAGAGAGAGAGAGAGAGAGATGGGAAGGCACATGCCCCCAACGTTAGACAAAAAGTTAGTTACCACCCAATAATTGAGATGAACTCAACCATGCAACGCATTAAATCTTATAAACTAGTGAATATGAGTGAATAAAGTCAACTCATACTATCAAATTAGTGATGCTATATGATGCAATCAAGTCAAATATGACAACTTGGAAAGATTGAGTGATTTAATCACCTCAAGCATATCAAAAGTGAACAAGATACTATAGTAGATTGGCTCAATATAGTTCATAAATGTATATCCTAGTGGTTGATGATAGTCCCTGAGACTGTCTTCAAATTTGAAAATTATTTATATTTTTCAATATTAGGTACACATTCCATAACATATGCACCTCAGATATGTTTCATGTTGAAACAAGACATAATAGTGGCACCAATTTATAAAATTATGCCACAACTATGAATATGAATTACATAATTGTGTGTTTTGTAAAATTATGAAACTATGTAAGTGTAGATAAAATTCTTCCAAATCATTCCCCCACTACATATGGAGAAGTCTAAAAATTGAATTAAGTGCCAATATGGAGGACATGTTTCTAAAACATGCCCCCACTAAATTTGGGTGTGTCAAATACTAAAAAAATGTGTAGAAGATGCTTCTAAAGCATTCCCCGACTCAATTTGAGAAAGGTGCTAAATGTGAATGAGTGTGGAGAACATGCTTCCAAAGCATGTCCTATTGAATCTAAAAACTATGAAAAGTATGAAGAACATGCCTCTATGACATGCCCCCACTAATATACCCCCATAGATATGACCCATCTTTAAGGTGAGGGAAGATTATAAACTGATAGTTTCCTCAAATCAGAAGGATAAGATTACTATATAATGCTTGAATGGAACCATGTATCATATATAAGAACATGTCTAGGTAAATGTAGCATTCAAGGACATATAAACAATGTGATAACATGAAGGCCTAAGCTGCATGATAAATATAATGTAAATGTCTATATATATTAATAGTACAAACTAAGCAATAAAATAATCACACACACAAGATTACTCAAAATTAAGTCAACATATAATGGTCCTAGGAGACCACAAACAAGGGGTATATTTCAAATTCAACACAATTGAAGGGATAAGACAATTTTTCATAAAAGTAAGGATGAAATACTCAAATGTCAAATTAATTATACATAAGCACGATGGCCATAAATAAAATAAAATATTCAAATTCTCAAACAAGATAATAATAAGGCCAAACATTCAAGGAAGTAAATATATCAAAACATAGGAAACCAACATAAACGTATCACAGTAGCCGATTAGCCAAATGTGTTAGCAAAAAACATCAAGTGCCCTGTAAAAAAAATAGAATCATGGATAAAGGCATGTGTAAGTACATATATGAGATCAAAAAATTATATTAAAGAGACCATAGAATGATATAACCTATGTTTATTAAGATTAAATAATTGGATGCCCCCAATGTGCACATGACATGAGTAGAGGGAATGCCCAACATTTGAAATAGGAATAGATCATATATATATGTATGTATGTATCACACTCATGTAGAAGTGTCACACACATGTTATGTAGGAGTAATTGATATACCATCTATTAACATGGAACTAACACATATATGTTAACGAGTCAAAATATTATGTAGATGCTGGAAATGTTTTTGGAGTTTTGAAGGATTTTTTTTTTTGGCGTTTTTTGCATATTTTGAAGAGGAAATATTATCTTATGATCTCATCCAAAGTATGATCATTGGTATATCCCCACATGGAACCTAGTGTAACAAATATGTGGTATTTCCAAGGAGAATGTATAGGTGTAATATATTTTATTATAGTATATGTGATACTTTATGTATTTATAATAGGACTCTAAGGTTATGAATTATAAATATAAGGAATATGGATTCATGGAACCCATATCTATGTGTTTTATTATTTATTTGGAATAGAAATAGTGGAAACATGTTTAGGTTCTTAGGATGTCTAAATATGATGCATAATAAAAGATAAGGATTCTATGGAATCCACTATATATCTTTAATGTAATGGTATGTTAAGTACTAACCACCTAGTAAAATAGATTTCTTATTGCTTACGCTTTTTAGGTGGATTAACCTTAGTAAGTTTGATAGTTAACTACTTGAGTATAAGTTTTTCTTGTTTAGGAGGATGCTCGTATGGGATTATAGGAACTGTGATTACCCAATCAGCATGAATGTATTTGACACACCTATATACTGTAAAAGGTAATGCTCAAAGTGTTTGTATCTAAGGTATTCCCAATAACATATCAAATATTCCCATGGAAGTTATAACTAAAAAGGTATTAATAATATTTGTGAGACCAATATGTAAAGGTATGCCAATCTTGCTAAGAACCTTATGGGAGGTCCCATCAAATTGTCTAATTGATCTAGAGGAAGGATCAAAATTTTGATGAGAATAAGCTAGATGTGTAAGTAATGTCATGGTGTAAATTTTTTTTCTTACACCATTATTAGTCATAACATTGTGTATAGTTTGGTGATCAAGGAATGCTAAAATGAATAAATAATGAAGATAATATTCTTCATCCTTAATCTTAATGTCAAATAAAGTAATATAAGGTCTCTAAACCATATAAGGTATATGTCATTTATAATTACCAATAATACCATCTAATGGGTGTCTATATTATGATGGAGGAGGATGTGCATTATATACCATTTACACTTTTAGTTCTTTCTTATAATGGTCTTGCAAAATATTATTAAATTTTTGTTATTTTTGGTAATCAATATGATATGAACCTAATTCTTTAAGAGGATCATCAAATTTAATCTTTTGGTCATCAATAAGGTATTATATTTTATGCTTCAAGGTAAAACATTTATTCGTAGAATCTTTTGGTCCCTACTGATAATCACAATAAGCATTTGCATAATATCCTTTGGGTATAGGTCTATTCATATCAAGTTATATAGGATGATGGAGATATATAAGATGATACTCTACTAGTCATGGGAGTAATGAAGTGCGAGATTCAGGTATATATGTAAATTGTCTACATGTTACATTAGATAAGACAAGTTAATTAGGCTACTATGAATCTATGTTAACCATGATAGTTGATTATTTTTTAGGCTCAATAGGTTTTAAATTATAACTTGATTTTATTGTAAACTTAGTGCTGGATGTAGATGTAGCTGGTGTGTCTACTATATACTTGATTTTATTCAATAAATAATCTTCATTTCATAGTCTTGTAAAACATGACACAAGTCATCAAAACATTTAAAGGAATCATGTAAAGGAGTATGATAACATTTATTGAATATGTATTCTAACTCCTTATCTACTATAGGATTAGTCATTTTATCCAGCATTATCTTGTACCTAAAGATATTCACTAATTGGTATATTTATTCCTTGTTTAATTTTTGTAATTCAAGGATACGAAACTAATGAACCCGAATATTATCAATACAAATAAAAATTGGATAGGCCAAGATTTTAAATAATAAATAATATTTATTCATAATAAATAATTAAAATAATTACAAATAATAGATAAATAAGCCTCAACTCAGAATTGGAGTTGACATGCAAACTTCATAAATTTAAAAATAAATAAAACATGACCTAATATTTTTAGTAGTTACTATTTTTGGTAAGTTTTGCATGCAAGGGAACATAGATCTAAAATCTCCAACAATAAACTAAAATCTAAAATTAACCAGTAAAAAAAATTAATTTAATTTTAAGTCTGCTTTCAAAAATAGATAATTTATAAATCTATTAAAAACTCAAAAATAATATTAAATTATAATATTAATCCCTAACATGGTCATATATGGCATCTAAAAAATATTTAAAATATCTCATAACTAAAATCTTAGATTATGTATACATTATAATTTTTGAGATGGTCATTTTAGCATTAATATGGGCTCAAATAGAGCTATAGATCAAAAATTATGGCCTCTAAAAGTTCAACCTCTTTGTTTGCATCATTCTCCTCTAGTTGAAATAACTCATCTCCTATGAGTTTCACTAATTTTCCCACTACCATTTGTTATTATAAATCTTGTACATCTCCCATTCTATAATCTAAGTGTTGTCTTCCTTATCTAATCCTTCCCACTATACTAAATAACTTCATTCTCTTGTGTTAACTTTCTTCTTATCCAGAACCTACATTATCTTTTCTTTCTTCTTCTTTGGCACCTATTTCTTCAAGCCTACTTCTTCATATTCTTGACCTTCACCATATTATCCATGGAAATAATATAAATCTAAAACATTAGATACTATACATATATCAAAAAAAAATTTAGTAAACTCACCTCATAAGCATTGTTGTTGATTTTCTTCAGAATTTTGCATGGTCCAATTTTCTTGTACTTCCAATTGTAACATGTGCCTCTCAAAAATATATCTTTTGTCAAGTAAACTTTCCCTAAATATCCTTCTTCAAATATTCTTGAACTTCTTCTAACATTTGCTGCTACTTTATACTTTTTATGAATTTATTATAATTTTCTCCTTACTTCTTTTAATTGTTAAATATGTTCTGCAAATGCTTCTGGATCATTGATGACTCATTCTGATATTAGTAACTATATCAAATCTAAGACACTCATAGGATTTCACCCATAAACAATAAAAAATGTTGATTTATTTATTAATCTATTCACTAAACTTTTATATGGAAACTCATATTATGATAATGCCAAGTCCCATCACTTGGGCTTCTCTCCAACTGTGCATCTTAATAAATTTACCAAGCTCCTATTTGTAACTTCATTCTATCCATATGTTTTGGGATGATATTCACTACTAAATTTTAGCTTGGTCACCATATTCCTCCATAAAATACTCCAAAAATGACTTAGAAATTTTATGTCCCTATCTAATGTAACGATTTTTGGAACACCATGCAATCTCAAAATATCTTTATAAAATAGTTTTTCAACTCTAGTGGTATCATTGGTTTTTTCACATGCAATAAAATTAACCATCTTATAAATCCTAACTATAACCAAAAAAAATTGAAACATTATGTCTCTATGTATTTAGTAATCCTAACACAAAATCCATACTCAAATCTATCCATGGTCCTATTAAAACTAGTAATGGCATATAAAACCCTATATTTTGTGCATGCCCTTTTACCACCTGGCATATCCTACACCTTGAAACATATCTCTTCATATTTTTCCAAAAATACTTCTGTTCCACTAGATATATTATCTTTGTCTTACCAAAATTTATAGCCAAATCACCACTATGCAATTCTCTTATAATATTATCTCTTAGAGATCCAATTGAAATACATAATTATTTCCCTCTGAAGAGATCACCATCCTACATAATATACTCTTCATAAACACTAATTATATCACCTATTAATGGATTACTGCATTACTCAACTATCTTGCCAAAATATGGATCAATATCATATAATTTCTCAATAAATTCAAGTCTAACTACTTCACTCAGTATAGTAGTTATCAACCCCACTCACCTACTCAAAGCATCAACTACCTAATTCTATTTTCTTGATTTATGTGTCAAAACAAAAGTATAACCCTACAATAAATACACTCATTTTGCATGCCTGACATATAACTTCTTTTAGGTGTTCACATAATTCAAAGCCTCATGACTAGTAAATATGATAAAATACTTAGGAACTAGGTAACACATCTATTGTAGTAATGTTTTTACAATGGAATTAAATTCAACATCATATGTATAATACTTTGTTCTTACCTCATTCAAATTTTCAATGAAATATGTTATTTACTTCCCTTCTTGATTCAACATGGCATCAATTCCCATAAACAAAGCATCACAATCAACCTCAAACACTTTATTAAAATATGGTAAGGCTAAAATAGGTTTTTCTATAAATTTTTTTCAACAACTCAAACCTTTATTTTACTTCCCTTTTCCATTCAAATTTTTTTCCTCTCATACAATTTGTTATTGGTGCAATAAGAATAATAAAATTCTTAATAAAATTTATGTAAAAAATTCTAAACCATGAAAATTTATTACCTTTGTGATGATATTTGTGATAATCAACTAAAAAATTGGATTTGCTTTTTATTCATCCATTTTTACACGATTTGTTGAAACTACAAATCCCAAAAATACAATATTGTTCTCCATAAACCTGAACTTCTTCAAATTTGCATAGAGATTTTTTTTCATAATAATTCTAATACCAAAATTAAGTGATGTAAGTGCTCTTATTTAGTCTTACTAAATATTAAAATATCATAAAAATAAACAACTATAAACATATCATTGTATTCTTGTAGCAATGTTTTAATCACCCTGATAAATGTATTGGGTGTATTAGTCAACCCAAATGTCATAACCATCCACTCATATAAAACATATCTAATCTTTAATGATGTTTTCAGTTCATCTCCTTCTTGAATTCAAATGTGATAGTATCCACTCCTTAGATCAATCTTGGTTAAATATTTTAATCCTAAAAGAACATTCATCATATCATATAAATGAGATATAGAAAACCTGTACTTGATTGTATTTTTATTAATTGATATATTATCCACACACATCTTACACCCTTCATATTTATTTGGAGTTATCAAAATTTTGTTTAACACATGGACTCATGTTCTCCCTCACCACACCTTTATTCAATAATTCAATAACCTTATTACTCAGTTATGTATATTCTATTAAACTCATCCATAAGTTACTTGACTGGGTAGACCTAATCCTAGAATCAAATCAATATGATGATGCATATCTCTATTTGGTGTTAAACTATATACTAATTCATAAGATATAACATGTGCATATTCATTCAACACTAATTATACTTATGCTAGTATTTTTACTACTTTTGTGTCTTCTTTCCTTGCTACTAATGCATAACAACAACTTTTCATCTACATATCTTTGATAAATTCTTTTACATTCAACATCCTTTCAGCTTTTCCTTATTCTTTAATATGTATAAAAACTATCTACATACCACGTTTATAGAAATTATATGTGTTCTTTGCTCCATCACCAACTATTTTTAAATCAAAAGGTCATGGCCTCCCCAATAACACATTGCATACATCCATTGGTATAAAATCACATCATCTTTAATACTTGTAATTTTTACCTATAAAAAACTTGATTAAGTACCTTTTATATATTTTTAATTCATTCCCTTTCTTAAGCTATGAAACTCAATACCGAGTATGATGCTTTTCACACTACAAATCTAGTTTCTCGATCATATCTTTAAAAACCATATATTCATAACTACCACCATCTATAATTATCTTGTATATCTCACCTTGAATTACACTTTGTTTGAAATATCATTATTTGAAACCATGCATCACCACCTTATTTATTTTGTATATGTTCTTTCTTTATAGAAATTTTTTTTCTTCTCATCATGATATTTTTTCCAATATCTATTATTGCAACCTATGTTTTTTTCTCTTCTATTTCAACATTAACTAAATTAACTCTGTGGTGATCCTCTTGACTCCATTCTTAATCTTTCTAATTTGGACACTCAAACACTCTATGGCCTTATTCTGCACATCTGTAACAAACATAATACTTAAGTTGATTTAGAAACCATCTTCTACCACCACCATAGCTTCATCCTCTTTGAAATCCTCTTCCTCTTTACTAGGATTGAAACCCTTGACTATTATCTTCTTATATTTATACACCATATGATGATTCTCCTCTAGTGGTATTAAATCTTCATATATTTATATTAAATCTACCTTGTCCCCTTATAAGGGGGGATTATCCTCTTGTTATTCCTGTAGATGTTATTCTAAAATTTTATATATTTTGTTTTTTATTTGCCTTTAAAGCTAACTTATAAGCTTACTCCATGAAAATTATTCTATGCATTCTTAGTTCGTATTGAATAGAAAACTTCAGAACATTTACATACCTTATAACCATCTGCTCTTCTATCTAATCATGTTCCATGCATATGGAAATCTTGTATAACTCATCTATATACTCTTGTATACTGTGATCTTTTTGTCTCAAAATTTGAAATCTTCTATATAGGTTTTGTTTATAATCTATAGGATTAAATTTATCCCTCATATTCTTCTCCATCTCTTTCCACGAGTTTATCTTCTCTTTAATTTTTCTCTATCTTTCTTTCCTCTAGTGATCCCACCAAATTACTACATGACCCTTTCATTTTTTGCATGAAAACTTTGTCTTCTTATCTTCTCTCATAACTGTCCATTTAAAAAAGTTCTCCATGTTGTTCATCTAATCTATCAACTCTTATATTTCTAAATTTCCATCATAATATTGAATGTCAACCTTGATTCCTTTGTTCCTTCCTTCAAAATCTCTAACCATTCTTTCATCCATTGATGGTAGTTATTCTTGTTAATCTTCTTACAAAATTTCTTTTTCATGATATATGTCATCTTGTACATCATCTTATACTCTCATTTATCTTTGATTTGTAATGAACTCAGTTAATTATTCTACTTGTCTCTATATCTCTTGCATAGTACGATTCATCTCAGTGATTCCTCTTCATCCTCTCACCATATCTTACACATTTAAGATTCAAACTTGATTTGATACCAAATAGTAAACATGAATACTATCAAGATAAATAAATATTTAATAGGCCAAGAGTTGAAATAATAACTAGTATTAATTCATATTGAATAATTCAAATAATTATAAACCATGCATAAATAATCCTCAATTTAGAATTGGAGTTGACATGTAAAATTTAGAACTCTAAAATAAATAAAACTTGACCTACTATTTTTAATAAATTTTACATACAAACATGTACATATCTAAAAATATCCAAAAATAAACTAAACTTTAATATTAACCTATCATATTAATTTCAACTAAAGTTCAAGTCTTGTTACAAAAATAGATAATTTATAAATTTAGAGAAAACTAAAAAAAAAATATTAAATTATAATTTTAGACCCTCATATGGTCATGTATAGCCTCTTCAAAATATGTATAATGTCCCTTAACTAAAAGGGATGGTTATAAATTCATTAAATTTTTTGAGCCGATCATTTTGGAATGAATATGGGATGAAATGGAGCTATGGACCAAAATTTATGTCCTCTAGATGTTCAACCTCTTTTTATTCATCAAAAATCTATTTTTAAAAATTTTAATGGAAATTTTTGATAAAAAAATATCTACAAAATTCTTGAATGTTTTCAAAATTGAAGAGATAAATCATATAACCACCTTAAATCATAGACCTCAAGGCTTCTTCGGCATAGTTAGGCCAAAATTTTATCATTGGATGAATAGTCAAGGCATGCTGCATAAAAAGATTAAAGACATTGTTTACGATCACCCATGCCATCATAAAATTTGAACTTAGGTGCAACAAAACTAGTTGTCAAAGGATGCAAAGATATCTCAAGTGCAAGAGGGTTATATAACACATCTTGTTAATACATAGCATTAGGGCATTTTAAATTATTTTGTTCAATGTTTATAACCTTGTCCTTTAAGGTCTTTATAACTTGAAGGTATTTTTTAACCATAGACCATTGGAATTAAGATTACCAATCTGAGTAGTCACCAAAGGGGATGTAATCATGGGTTGAATAGGCACAAAAGATGGTATTTGAGTTAAATCATTTGTTATCCCCATGGTATATGTAACAATAGTAGTTTTAGACTACAAAGGTTGAAATACATATCACATGCCCCCAATAAATGTAGTAAGGTGTATAGGTATCAAATCAAATGTGGTACCTTTTAAGGATTCACCATAACTAGGTGAGGAGGCTTTAGCCTTGTCATGTATATACCATTTAAAAATAATTTTTTACATTAACATTTTACATTACTTCATAAATAAGAACTTTACAATTTAAAATAAAATACAACAATCAAAAAAATAGGAAACACAAAAATCGGAACCATATAGGGTTTGGTGCTCAAAGATCAGGTTCACAAAATATTTAACCCTAAAAATCTAGATTGGCATTATCTAGGGCTAAAAGGGATAGAGATAGCCTAATATTAGTACAAGGGTGATAAACTATCTCTATATCGAGCCAATTAGATGTTAAACTTAGATATAACATATGTTGAGTTCACAAAACTGAGATAGGCTAAAAATAATAAGTACATTTATGCTTGATATATAAATCACAAGAAATAATGTACTCAACTAGTTATTTTGATAATAAAGTTATAGATCTATAATAGATGGGAATAATTTTAGAAGATGATTATATAATAATGGCCAAATTATCGATTGACTGTATCTAGAGGTGTAGACACTAGCATCAACCTTGGATGGTTATATTGACATTATTATCTAATTAATTCCTTTAAAAAATATATGTGACCACATGGATGCTTCTAGGTTTATCTTTACCTTTACTTTGGTGTATTCAGATGTAGGTCATGGACTATCAATCCTCATGAAATATTAAAACCCTAATTCTTCATCCTTATAGTGACCTTAGAAAAAATGGGTTAGTATGCATACGATGTCAAGATGGCCCCAAAGTTATATTTGTTATTGAGTCTTACCTACATATCTAATACTCCAAATAGGGCCTTAGACTAATGTATTTCTCTCTTATGTGTTGGATTGTATGTCAATCATGCAATATGTTGAAATTAAGTATAATAGTAATATAGCTTATAACTTATAAAATATATCTCTTGGGATGATCCTTCAATACTTGAGAGTTGTGTATGTGTTATTCGTACGACTGATATGAGAATAAGAGAAAATTGGCAAGATTTTACTTTATTTTATGCTTGATTGAATGTTTTTGATAGGTTTCCTTGGTTTATGCTAGGTCATAGGGGAGGAATGAATGAGGATTTATCTTTTATTTATGTCAATCCTTTAAAAGAAATAACTTGCATTCAATCACTTAGGTAAACCATTAGGATATGTTTCATTTGAAAATTGGATGACTTCAGGGAACTAGGTACTTGTGTTGCAATATGAAACCTATGTCACCACAAGTGTCTATTTATGAAACTAGTGTCAAGGGGGAAAGAAAGTAGTTATAGGCTCAAAACTTGTAGAGGTAGAAGATAAGTAGGTTTTATGCATTCTAGGTAAGATAGATGGTCTGGGTCATCAACATAAGATTAGTCAAACTAAGAGAGAGTCCAAATAACACAAAATATAGAAGATTTAAGACTTTTGAAAACATGAAAGGTTTAGAACTAAGAGGAAAAACCAAGGTCTAAGTTATCCAAGTGTACATGGCTAAGGTTATATGTAATCCATAAATATCATCTATATGAACATCAAATGATATCACAAGAGAATGTGTCCCATAATTCTTATCTTTATTAATCAGAATCCAAGTCTAATTTCTTGACTAATGAATATATCTCCATCAATGAAATTGAATTGTTATTTATAAAACTTGTTATGTGACCCAGTAAATATATAAAAGATCCATATTTTATTCATTTAAAAATGTAAGATAATTAAAATCAATCAATTTTAACCATAACACCTAAAAATAATAAAATATGAATATAATCGAAGGTGATTATATGATAATTCATTCTATATTTAATTTATTCCCCTTTGTGATAGTGCAATCTTTTATCCTAGCTAGAGAAAAAATATTTACAAACAACTGTGGAAAAGGTTTTGATGTGGTCTATGTTTTGTATATTTTTTTATGGAGTCCCTATTCTATAAAAAGTAGATAAAAATGTAAAACAACACAAAGATACTGATCCTTTAAGCAAGTTCCACCTTTTTCATTTATGTTTGAATTTTTTGAAACAAACTTTGAGATTTATGATCAAAATATATATATGTGGCCTCATAATAAATTAAGTGAAAATTTATCTCTTCTATATTTCTTTTTTTTTTTTGATGTTGGGAAGGATATATTTATAAATGGAAAACTAAATACCTTCATTCTTTATCCATGTAAAGTCTTTCCCTTCATAAAGAATTCTTCCAAATTTATAATAAATAACATCAAAAGTACCAACAATGAAGATAATTGGTTGCCATTCCTCCCACTTGGATATACATAATCCTAAAAAAATATATAATTAGGTTTAATTTATAATATTCACAATAAAAATAGAATAACTTAGATAAATGAATTTAAATTGCATAATTAAAATTTAATGCTCACAATTAATTTCAATTTTTAAGAAGTCTAAATTTTTACAATAGATTCTTTCATCATATTTTTTATATCATACACATGAAAATTTTAACTTTAATACATTTTTGACCACCTTGATTTGCTTTAAACCTTATGTGAGCTCCTTTACAATTATAATTAATATCAGATAGGCACATTCTTTTTACCATGTGTTGACCATAAGATGAAGGTTGTATAGTAACCTAAGATTCAAAAGATATTAAAATTATAACCCAATTATCTTCATCATATGTTTTGATTACTCATGATGATTATTATTAACTCTCTTCTAGGTTGTTGAAGAGCCATGTTTTCTTTAATATTAATAAAATAATAGCATCAATATTTGTAATTAGTGATATAAATTGAGAAAAATTCCCTCATCATTTATCATTGCAAGAACTTATAAGTACCTAAAAATAATATAAAACATTAATTTTATTAAAATTTATACACTTCAACCTAGCCCACACATATTGAGGAATGTGTTCTCTTGCCACAAAAAAACATTCATCTTGAGAAATTTGAAATAGATTGATACAACTTGACTTTGAATTGATTGATATCAAATTAACTTTAAATAGATTGATATAGTTCTAAGTTGGTGACATATAATTAGAATAAAAATTTAATAATTATAATGAAAGTATATTATTACACTTGCATGCTATAGTACATATACACATAGAGCCTCAAATAGATATATATATATATATATATATATATATATATATATATATATATATATTTTGACAACTTTTTTTTCATACTCTAAATCTATTGGAACCCACACATTTATGTGTTTCATCTTCTATTGAAGGGAACTATAACCTAATACCAATTTTCAAGATGAAATTTCATAATTTTTTTTACAATTAGGCATCATTCATCATCAATGTGTAGTCAAATAAAATGCAAAAATTGGTAACTTGATCATGGCTAATGACACCCAATCCTTAGGTCCCTCTAACTTCCTCTCATGACCCTCTTAGGATTAATTTCATTGATTACCATTCCTCCATGGCCTTCTAGACTGGACCTCAGCTAAGCCAAGACCCTCTCTTCATGACTAATCCATCCCCCCAAGTCTCATCTGCCTAGGACAATAACACCAAAGTTATACAGTAGCGCTGGACCTTAGGGTATCCCCTTTTCAGAACTCCTATCCAATCAGATTTTGAGCCTAGTTTACCTTTTTTCTTTGATTCCTCTTGCCCATTATGTCAGCCCAATCTGGTTTCATCTAACCTATGACCAATCTATCCCTATAAAATCCCATATAAATATTATTTGGATAGGGTTGGAAAATATCATTCAAGCAAGCAAGAATACAAACAAGACCACTCAAGCAATCTTCCCTATTCTTTACATACAGCCAGTTTATACACTTTTAATCTAATCCAAGTCCTTACACCAGTCCCTACTTAGCTCAAGCATACTTAGTTTTAGTATTTATTACATTTCATTCACTATTATACCAAGCACACTTAAAGAGGGATCTACATATGGCTTAATCCCTCTTCAGAGTATTGGTATCTAGGTAGTGTGCCCACACATAGGGTGTGAAACACTTCTAGTGAATCTTACACACACTAAACCCTTATACCTATTTTCCCAAGTTCATTTAATTGCATAGAAGATACAAGTACACAAAGAATCAACTCTACAAGGAGCTCTGTTGATAGCGAGGACCTAAAATTTGGTTCATAGGCTCACACTGAGTAGGTGAACAAAATCCAAAAAGATCAAATCCTAAGGAAAACATCACTGAGGGAGGAATACAACATTTGATCCTAGGGTGTCTAGTTTTAACACTTTTATCCAATTAGAAAATCAAATCCAGGATCATATTTGTGACACTGTCTTAGTCTTGTACATGAATTTCTAGACCCTGTCTCACTCTGAATAGTTGATAATAAGCTAAGTTACATTTATTCTTGCTCCCCTAATATTTTTATAAATGTCAAATTACAGTTGAATTTCATAAACCAGTAGCTATAATTAGGAATATTATTTAATAATTTTCCCTACTTAGACCATTGATTAATTAGGGGTAAAACTCCATTATTCCTAAAAACAATAAATCATTCAGTGAAACTGACTTACTTCAAATTTTGCATAAAAACATCAAAAACCCTAGGGTAAATTCCTAGCTAATTTTCCCATAAATTTATGAATTTTTTCTTGAACATTAAAATCAGAAATTCCTCTCAAATTTTAAAATTTTGTAGTAAATTTTGAAATAAATTTATTTCAAACCTTAGTTGCATACACTAGGTCCCAATAATTTTCCATCATTAATCCAATAATTTCCTAATTTTTTACTTGCACACATAAATCAAAAATTTATCTCAAATTTTAAAATTTTATAGTAAATTTTTTAAAAAATTATTTCAATCCCTAGTTGCATATACTAGGTCCCATTAAATCAAACACTTCCCCTTAACTTTTTGATTTTTTTTTTAATACTTAACTTATAAATTCAATTTCAATTTAAAAAATTCATAGAATTTTGGAAAAATATTTTTGAAGAATCCATAGTTGTATGAACTAGCTCCTATTTTACTTCTTGAGGTATCACCTTAAATGTTTGGCAGCTCAGTATCCTTTTTGCACAAATTCCAATTCACTATTTTTATGACCTTGCTTTTCTTACATTCAGTACTTTCCCTTTCTAGCACATTACCTATTAAAATCTATTACAAAACATTCAAACACATTTCATAATATATTCCTACTTTAAAAATTGTGCAATATATCAATTTTGATAAAACTGATAAAAGAAAACTTCAAGAACTCTTAACTAAGCATCTGGATATGTAAGATGACATTTTTAATATTCTACAAGAGGAACAACAAAAGGATAATAATGGTCAATATTCTCAAACCATAGAGAAACCAGTCACAAATGATTGTATGGGGACAACTATGTCTCAATAACCCCCTATATCAGCCTAACCCACATCTATGCCACCAGTTATAGCTAGTACATTCCTATTTCTTGATGTGGTACCCCTTATGCAAGAGATAAGATCTCTTCACTTTGAGTTTCTACATCTTGATCAAGGTGACACTAGACCTATGTAGTCTTTGGATTCTTTTGCTCTTTTATATATACCATTGGCACGTCACATTACTTCTACACTCTTTCCATAAGGTTTTGTTCAACCTAAGATTATTCTTTATGATGACAAGGCTGATCTAGAGACACATTTGAGATATTTTCACACAACATACTTGGATTATGTACCATATGACTAGCTATTTACCAATATATTTCCACAGTGTCTAAAGTATTATTCTTTATAATGGTTATATAATCTATTAAATTAGTTGATCAATGCATTTAATCATTTAGCTAACATGTTCCTAGCACACTTCAGTATCAAAATTGGTGATAAGGTTTTATATGCTCAAATTGCTCAATAGAAATAATGACCAAATGACCATCTCACAAATTATGTTCTTTGGTACAAGACCATCTTGGCTAAGATGACTAGCCCCATGGTAGATCATGATTTATAGGACCTTTTTAAAAATTATTCTACCTACACTTCATGAATCAATGATGTTTAAAATATTGTCTTCCATCACTAAATTGTGTCACAAATTAAAGGAAAGAGAAGTCAAACTAATTTCAATGGGCAAACTAAAGTAAACTAATACATCAAACACAACTAATAAGAGTAATAATAAAGTCCCTTATAAGGTTAAGTTTAATGATACTAAAGGAAAAAATCAACTTATACTTAATGCAGCTTCATAGTATCCTTAGTAAATATTTTTGTCAACATCCCCTCGCCATACTTTTTCACATCTTCTAGTTCCTCTAGCCAAGGTTTTACAACAACTTTTGGATTGTAATATCATATATCTCCCTCCTATTCAGGAAGTTGATCTAACAAAGCCTCTTTTAAAGGGATATGATCAATAGGCATTATGCGACTACCATATGGTACCAAGCCATACAAAAAATAGATGTATTAGCTTAAATCACAAGATACATGAACCAATAGATTCAAATTCTATTGATCTTTGTACTTGAATTGAGCCTCCACTGGTAGAGCAAACATAAGATAAAGCATTAAAAATCTTCTCCAATCTATTTCCACAACATTCAAAATAGGATGCAAGGGACACATCAGGGGTTCATCATGCATATCATGCACATCCACCACCAGATACATATAGGGAACCTTCATTTGAGTTACATCCTTTGAACAACATGATCGGTGTATACAACTCTGGAGTTATAGCTCAACCTTCTATCTCCTTAGAATAGGAGATCATCAAGGATGATTTAGATTATCATGTACTCTTTATCAGAGCTCAGATTCATAATCAACCTATTCATAGTGTGTTTATTAATAATGGTTTTAGTCTTAACATGTGCACCTTGACACTACTATAGCATTTAGGTTATTCAGAATACGATATCACTTCAACAAACATAGTTATCAGTGGTTTTACTAGGCATACATAGATTTCATTGGGAAAGATAGTACTTATATTATAATTTGGTCCTACATATGTAGGTACACCATTCACTATAGTTCCCAGTGTAATATTTTTTGATATGGTACTTGGTTGACCATGGATTTACAAACTTAGAGTAGTACCTTATACAGTTCATAGATGTGTGAAATTCATTCAAATTAATCAGGGTGTTATAGTTGGTGGAGTTCTATATGAGTTACCACTGCCCCATTTTAGAACCATATACAAGTTTACAATCACTAGTTTTAGTTTCACCACCAGTTTCTATCTTACCATTAGATTCAATCTTGCCACCAATTTCAACTTCTCTTTTAGTTTCAATTCCTCTTCCACTTTTGATTTAGACACAGTTGAGGCATCCATCACCAGTATAGAGGGTTCATACATCTCCATAGATTAAAAATTATAGATAGCTTCCACCTATAGTACTTAAACCCATAATAGTTTCATTGAGATCTCATTCATCTACACATAGAGCACATGTTTAAAGAGTTTCTCCTACATCTAAATGGGCCCCTAAGATCCCTATAGTAGCATCCGCTTATCAGAGTTTCAGAGGGACCCCATTGTTGGTTTCTAATTTTAAGTATTTTAGAGCATCTACAACATATACAACTTTTAGAGCCACATCCTCAGTATTTCCACCATGCTTCATGATCATGCATTATTTTACTCCTTGACATAAGACACATGATAGGGAGTTTTGCATGAGACTCATTGGTTAGTATCATTTTGCCTCAATAATGCATGTACATAGTTTATTCTACTTGATTATACATAGCTCAAATATTTTAAAATCCAAAAGCATATAAATATGCCAAAACAATAAAAACACTCGATTGTATGTATTATCTATGCTTTACATTGCTACTACTATACTAGGACATACATCTATTATTCCATGCTATTGTATGTTGATTTATCTACATTACCATGCTTCACTTGATCTTAGTTGAGTGTGTGCAGTGACATCTAGTGACTTGATTATTTCAATTTACCCATCTAAGGGATATCCTATTTATACATTTGAGATACACTTTCATATACATAAGCACTAGGGGCATCTTCTAAATGACTACACCATCCAAGTTAAGTCATTCCTATAGTACACACTCCAAGTTATCATGTTAATGTACATTAATTAATAGATCACATACATTACCATATTGACATTTCACTACTATCTAGCACTTATGTATCTCCTAACATACACCTAGTCTTGTACTAAACATGTTTTGCATACTTTCACTTTTGCTTTGATTAGTTAGATGTGATTCTATCTTTCTAGTTATTACAAGCTTTTTCTTCTTGCTTAGCGTAGCTTGTTGGATTATATTTCCAATTCCTGCTTATCACCTATATGTACCTTAGGACATTTTCCAATGTCCTATTCTATTCATGTGTATACCTTAGGATATTTGCCAAAGTCCTTTCCCTGTACTCCTTTATGTGAATTTTTTCTCCCATGCTAACTTGCTTTTTTTAAATTATATGTGTATGTAGAATTTGAACATGATGCTTGTTTTATAGATTGAGTGACATGTGCCCATGTCCCTTATTTATGTGGCCCCTTGGCCACCCTTATATGCTTCTTGATTCTTAATTTGATTATTTTTTCTTTAATTTTTTATCGATTGTTGAAATGTCACGATTCATATCATGCATTTTCCTATTTTCTTGGATGCCATGATGGACATCATGTTTCATTTCTCCAACTAACAATTAACAAAATAACAACTAACAACTAACACTTTTAGTTCTAGTTCAGTACATTACACATGATATTACATTGTTACATGTATCTAGGCATACCTTTGTTGATTTAACAATCTCTCAAATCAAACCATTCTATATCTTGAGATATCTTGTTGATTATCATTACTATATCATATCTATTTCTAGCTTACCACACTTGTAGGGCTTCTTATTCTGAGGGTAGTTATTATAGGGTACCTATTCCTACCCTTAGAAGAGGGGGAAATAAATAGGGGTTTTGATATAGAGATCAGAGCTCCTATTGATCAAAAAATCTAGTTTCAGAACAATTAGAACAATAACTAGTCATCAAACCACTCAAAATAGACCAGGCAGATAGTCAAGATTTTAAATCACTGATCATTTTTAGCCTAAGGCAATAACATCAAGGATGGACTATAGCACTAGAAACTAGGGTGTTTATTTTTAGTGCTTCTATCCAACCAATAGAAAAACTAGGTTTTTCGGAAGTAGGTAAAAAGGTAGGTTTAGCTATAGTTTTGCATAATCAGACCAGTTTAGATCAATATTTTTCAATACAATTTTATCAAAGAAAATAGACATAGGGGGCATCATGCATGGCATGATTGGTTCTCACTTCCAGTTTTGGATACGATAGTTGCTATAACTTCTAGATCAAAATCTATGTTTTAAACACCTATAATTGGGGGCAAATTGCATAGCACTTTTGCTTCTCTTCTTTTAGTTTTTAGCACATACCTAGGCATTCTCAATAGTTATGTGCCTTAATATATCTACTAGTAGTTGGTATCATTTTGGAGTGACTTCCATACAATCCTAACCTCCACATTTTTTAGTACTCAAGTTCCTGAGTGGCTTCCACATAAGCCAAATTTTTAGTTTTAGAGTGGCTTCCATACAAGCCTAATCTCCATCTTTTCAGAGTTAGATAACATTGGCCTAGATTCCAATACACATCTTTTGCATAGTTGAGCCACTTTTTTGGGAATTTAGCACTTGGCTCTATTCAAGATATAATGTTTGGTATAATTTCATCTAGCACATCCAACATTACTAAGCCTTACTCAGTATCACAATAGGTTTTGTATTGGTTTACGTACTTGATGAGGTGTATTCATTCCTTCTTTTCCCTCTTTCTTACTTAGACTTTTACATTATTTCTTTATATTACATATAATAAGAATTTATCTACTCTTTGTTTCCCTTTCATAGATTCATACTTACACAACATGCTTTCTATGAACTATCCAACATTACTCAATGGCATACAAGCTTCATGGGTATCACCTTTGAAGGTAAGTTTAAGTATGTTTTTT
>JARHVA010004547.1:690000-722500 GCA_037957365.1 Torreya grandis | reverse complement strand
TATATTACACCATTAAAAATCATTATGGTCATCACTCAAGTCATCATTATAATATTTCATACTCTTTTTCAATAGGGCACTCTTAGTGTAATCACTAACACTGTCTGGTTCAACATTCTTGTTATTACTTTAAAAATTAATTATACACAAGAGGATTTAAAAAAATATATATATATAATATTTACAAAGTGAAAAATAAGTTATAAATATTTTAATTATTTTACACAAACATCTAAACAAACATAGTGTTTCTAAAAATTTATATGTCATTTATAAAGATATTCAAAAACAACTTACACCAATTTTTCATCTCTTTCATCACTAATGTATAAGTTATATTCGTGAATAATTATTGGTTTAAAATAATTAATATAACCCCATATTAATCTATTTTTACATGATTATAACACACATGCATAATGATAGTCACCTTCTCAGTGTGATAATATTATGTTTGAATATCCTTTCGACAACTCTTTTTTTTTCTTTTCCAAATTTAACCCATGACATAATTGATCCTATAGGAATTATTTTTGCAATGATTTAAAAATATTTACATTTAAATTTTAATCATTAAAATATATTATATGAGGACCATTCAATTCATTAAGAAAATCCATTAATGGGGCAGTGTAGACCACATCCTCTATGAAGGCAAACCTCGTAGTAAATTTATTTTTAATGGACTCATGCTTAACGTATTTGACCCTATATATATATATATATATATATATATATATATATATATATATATATATATATGTGTGTGTGTGTGTGTGTGTGTGTGTGTGTGTATATATATATATATGTATGTATATATATATATATATATGTATATGTATATATATATATATATGTATATATATATATATGTATATATGTATATATATATATATATATATATATATATATATATATATACATATATACATATATACATATATATATGTATATATATATATATATATGTATATATATGTATATATATATATATGTATATATATATATGTATATATATATATATGTATATATATATATATATATATGTATATATATATATATATATGTATATATATATATATATGTATATATATATGTATGTATATATATATGTATGTATATATATATGTATATATATATATATGTATATATATATATATATATATATATATATATATATATATATCTGTATATATATATATATATCTGTATATATATATATGTATATATATATATATATATATATATATATATATATATATATATATATATATATATATATATATAATCAAAATTTACCAGTTTACATTTGTATACTCGACAATCATAATAGCATCTCCCACTTTGGGGTCAAGTTTTTTTTTTAAAGTTTAATCAGAAAAACAATTTCATAAATATTTTAAATATCTAAAATAGAAAATGTGTGTGCACACACATTAAAATAACTTAAATTGGTTAATCCATAAGGACCTACAAAAATTCACATCATTATATAACTAGATAAAATTGAGTTTCAACCAAAAACATGGCTCTAAAGGTATTATTTTAGTATGGTAATGACGCTATTGCTTCAAGTATAATGGTTTTTGTGTAGCCATAAGGGATAATTCATAGTAGCATATGATAAGAATTACATGCAATCACATATGGGTGATTATTATTTATAACTTTGGCACTTGCAATACAACTAAAAATAGGGATGGTAGTGCAAAGGGATGTCCCAAAAATAAGAGGAGGTGGTTGTAAATTATTAAAATATCAATGTATTTTCATATTATTTTATTTGCATGTATTTTAAAAAATTATAATAAGTATCTACCTATGGTAAACATATAATCTATAGTGGATGTTTTGAAACTATTAGTCTACACTAAGAGTCATGTTTACTTGCTACAATTATATAGGTACAATAAGGATAATATAAGTTGTCTATTTAATTATTGAGTTGATTTGGAATTTATTAGTGCAAGAAATAACATTCATATGTATGAGAAGAAGAGGTAAGACTTTATATATCAAAGCTATAATTCAAGTTCACTTTTATTTGATTGTAGGATGGATTAGAGAAACAAATAGTGAGAAGCTAATCAATAAGGATAATAAGATTTGCTACTATTTTTTCATTGAAATTTTATAATTTGTATTTGGCCTAAAAAAGTTTGGTAACCTAGTAAAGTTATACTTGCAACTGATTTTTCACCATTTTGTTGTATTCCAGACACATTTGTTTTGATTTTATTATTTGTATGGTTTTATGTGTATAATTGATTATATATTACATTACTATCTTATTTTTAAATTTTATGGTTACAGTTCCAAAAACACATCACATCAATTCTATGTTCATCAAATATTTTAAATATTGTTTTTAAGCATTTTATTGAGAAAATATAATAATAAATTAAGATATTATAAATTATATCAAGATTTGTACATAGAATTTTATAGATCATCTAGATATCTGAGAAGAATAATCATTTAGTTACATTAAAAAAAAATTAGTTCACTTTATGACACTCTCAAAGTTAAAAGAATAATAATTTCTACGTTAAAATTCTAATATTTATAATAAAAGGTAAAATCAATAGGTGATAGAAATGACATGTAAGAAGGAAAATAAATTATTCCCAAGGAAATTATTAAACTATAGTCATGCATGGAAATTTGTACAAATCCCAATTACGTTATCACCAAACATTAAAAAAAAATGAAAAAAAGAATCATCACATGGAGCTATGAATCCATGGATATGATGGTTCGTGCTCCATGCATGAAGTTTGGCATCATTATCAATGATCATAATGAGAAATAAGAAGAGTATTTCACATATGAGCATGAACAACCTAGAAAAAAAAGGTAAAGCAAAGGTTAAATTTTAACTTATTCCTTTTATTATTGAAATTAAGGAATGTATTACAAAAATGATTTTTTGGAAAAACTTATATATAAAATGGAAGTATATTTTAGTGTACATAGATTTATCAAATCTCAAAATATTTATTTCACACATATTAAAGCAAAATATAATGCTATGAAAAATATATTTATAATATTATAATCCAATTGAAATTTATTCTATGTTTAATATTTACAAAATAAAGAACCATTATTTTCACTCTATTTCAACCATTTTCTTATGGATCTCCGAAGTAAAAAAAATAAAATCCTCATTTTACTCAATATTAAGCATTTTCACATATATTTTTCCTTTCATTTTCTAACCCTCATGCGTAGGTCTATTTTCAAATTTAAACTATATTCTTTGTTATCTATTTACGTATATCTACCAATTATTTTCATTGAAGAAAAATTATGTCAAATGAATATTTATCCAAGCTCTTTGGTTGATTCTTAATAACCTAAATTTTAGATTGGAAATTTTATATTGCACTTGTATCTCATATAATACTATGTTAAAGTGTCTTCATCCTTTTATATTAAACTCATGGAGATAATTAAAATTGAATAAAATGAATTCTGACAAAAAATAACCTTAAAATATTTTGCACACAGAATTTTATGGCCTTTTTTCAACTTGTATATAAGAACTACATATTGCCTCAATTAAATAGAGGAATACAATGTAAAAAAAGATTTAAAATAGATTATAAATATCCATAAAATAGAAAACAAATATTTAAAATGAAAAACATTTTTTAAGATATGAAGCTTTAGCTTTAATGCATGTACAACAAAAAATGGTTAGAAATTAGCAACTTATTCTAATACTCCCCCTTAGTTTATTCCAATTGTTCCTTCAATATCCATAATGACCAAATTTTATCTCAAGCATTCAAAATTCTTTTTATCTAATACCTTTGTAAATATATCTACTAACTCGTTTTTAGATCTGCAAAACTCCAAGTGTATTTCTCTATTGTTCACTAACTCTCTGATGAAGTGATACCTGATGTCAATATGTTTAGTTATCTTGTAAAAAATGATTATTTGACATTTTAATTGTGGATTTATTATCACAAAATACTATTGTAAGACTTTATTTCATCTAAACTGCTTGACATATTACTGATTTACTACCATATACTTTGTGTCTACTAATTAAGTTATCACTATAGGTTGCTTATTTAATGCCCATGAAACCACACCTATGCTAAAATGAAAAACATATCAGAATTAATCTTATTATCATCTATGGTACCTAAAAAATCACTATCAGTATAGCTAATGAAATCAAAATCATTAGGCTTCGATTATAGTATTCCATATCATGTTGTTTCTACAACATATCTCAATATTCTCTTCTCCTATTGACAATGTCAGTTTTTTGGTGACTCCATAAATCTTGAAATTAAGCTAACTACATACATATTATTTTGGCTTATAGTTATGATGTACATCAAAATTTTAATGAGTATTTTGAACATATCTCGATCAACATTTAATCCCTTGTCTTCTTTGTTGAGTTTTATACCTATTACAACTAACATTGATGTTGGATTAAAATTCATCATCTTGAATCTATTCAATGCATGTTTGGCATATTTATATTGAAAAATAAATATACCATTATATAATTAATTAACTTCAATAACTAGAAAATATTTCATCAATTCTAAATATATCATTTTAAATTCTTTCTTCATTGCTGATTTCAAGATGTCTAAAGAAAAATTTGTAGTAAATATTAAGTCATCAACATATAAAAATACAATCAAAATTTATCCTTGCTTTCTAATTTTTATCTACAACATAGGCTCACAACTAAATATGTTGAATCCATTTCTTTTCAAGTATGATTCAATATGACTATACCATGTTCATGGTGCTTATTTGAGCCCATAAAGAGTTTATTCCATATGTATACCTTGTCTTAATGTCTGTGCAATGCACTTCATACACTGGTGGTTTTTCCACATATACTTCTACTAGAAAACCATTTAAAAAAATTTATTTGACGTCTATTTGATAAACTTTCCAATTTTTTGGTGCTTCTATGGCTAAAACCATCCTTACTATATCAAGTCTTGTAACTAGTGAAAATGCCTTGTTATAATTAATTTCATGTTGTTTAGAAAACTCTTTTACTAATAACCTTAATTTTTACTTGTTAATTTCTCCTTCTACATTTAACTTGGTCTTATACATCCATTTGATTCCTCTGTTATCTTTACCTTCAGGTAGATCTACTAGTTCCCATGTTTCTTTTAATAGAGTCTATTTATTCATCCATATCATTGATATAATGATATTCCTTTGTTGCTTCTTTAAAATATAAGGATTTTGAGAGAATAAAGTAAAATTTGAATATAAATATAAATTTTCCTCTCCTTGATCATTAATTTGTTTCAAAAAAATTATGTTCTTACCTTTGTAGCTTGATCTTAATGAGGAAAATGTAAGATTTGATTCATTACATCCTAGTGAATTGGGACTTGCATGCACTGATGATTCACCTAGAAAAAAATTCCTTGGTGTTCTTAGCTCACTTGAATTAACTCCTTTTATATTTCTTGTCAGAGTGCTTGTTGCTTGGAAACTTGGCTAATCACCTTGCACACTTTGTTTTATCGATTCTTCTTCTTCTTGAGGTATTGCTTCTCCAATTGTAATTATTCTATCAATACATCCATCCCAACATTTTTCTTATTTGAATTAAACATCTCTATTGATGATTACCTTCTTTGTAATAGGATTGTATAACTACTAAGCTTTTGACTTCTCACTATAACCACTAAAGATACATTTTCACCTTTACCATCTACCTTTCTTAGTTTTTATTCTAGTACAAATGCATATGCCACACATCCAAAATTTATTAAGCGAGTCTTGTTTTTTGTTCTAGTACATATGCATATGCCACACATTCAAATTTTTTAAGTGATATACACTATGATTTCTGCCAATCCATTCTTCCTATGAAATTTTATCCTTGACACTCTTTGTAGGAAATTTATTAACAACATAATCTATAAATGCTACTGCTTCTTCCTAGTATTCATTAGATAAGTTCTTGGATTTAAACATACTCCTAGACATATCCATGGTTGTTCTATTCTTCCTCTCTTTAATACCATTATGTTGTGATGTGTATCCTATAATAAGTATTCTTAATTGCATGATACCTACAAAAATTTAGAAAATCATTTGAAGTGTATTCACCACCTCTATCTTAAATAAGTACCTTGATATATAGGCCACTTTTTTTTTTAACCATTTTTTTAAACTCGAATATTCTAAAGGATTTAAACTTCTATTTGAGAAAATGCATCCAAATTTTCTTGCTAAAATCAGAAATGAATTTTAGAATATATAAACTTCTTCCTAATGTTGGAGTCTATATAGGTCCACATATATTAGTCCCTATTTTGTTTTCCCAAAATACAACTCTCACATGAACTCAATGGTTACTCAAATAGTGGTAATTCTCTCACCATATGCTTTTTCTATAATAAACTTAAACATCCAAAATGAATATGTCCATACCTTAGATGTCATAACCATGTTAGATATAAAAGGGCTGCCTCATAATTTTCCTCAAGCTCTTCTTAGAAGTAGTAACATTTAGTTCATGATCATCTCAATCTTTGGAATCAACCTGCCACAATGAAATCTATCAATTATAGTGCACACATTATCTTTAAATGATATTCTTTAACCTTTTTATATAAGTTTCCCAAAACTCAAGAAATTATGCTTCACACCTAGAAAAAAATAAACATCTAGAATATATTTTAATTCACCATGTTTTGTGAAAATGTTAATCACACCTTCACCCATCACTGATACTTTATTATCATTACCAAGCTTGACTTATGACTTCACAAAAATATCTAAGCTTAAAAACAAATATTTGTTTCTTGTCATATGATTACTGCATCCACTGTCTAAGAACCAAATATCAATAGAACTATCTTTAGTAACATGACATGTAATTAATAATGACTCAAAATTACATCTAAAAAATATATTTTTTGTTTAACATCATTTTTTTTGTTTTTTCCAACATTCATATGTATAATGATAAAAGTTCTTACAATAATGACACTAAACATTAGATTTATCATTTTGATGAGACTATTTTCACCCTTTAGAACTATGAGTATTGAAATTTTGGTTTTTCCTTTCACCTTCAACTGGACTACTCCTTCCACCTCTTTGATTATTATTTCTATTGCTACCTTTGAAGCTTGACCTTCCTCTACCTTGATTTAAAAGAATTCTCTAAAGAGGAAGTATTGTTCATTTTCATTAGATAATATACATCCCATCAACTCATATACAGATAGTTATGTTATATCTTTAGGTTCTTAAATAACAACAACAATAGAATCAAACATACCATGTAGACTCCTAAAAATATTTTCCATAACCTTTTGATTAGTCATTTCTTCTCCATGTTATCTTTTGTTATTAAATAAATTCATGAATTGACTAAAAAAGTGGTCTAAAAACTCTAAATATTTCATTTATACATTCTCAAAACTTCTCCTAAAAGACTATAATTTAGCCACTTTTACTTTAACAATTCCACAATACATTGTTTCTAAAATATCCTATGCCCTAGGAAAAATAGACTCATATACTGCCTATTGAATAAAAAATAGGTATTTTTCATCCTTGTAGTTTTTGTTAAGCTTGTCCTTATCTACTTGTGTGAAACCCTAATAGGTTGCCTAATCTTCAGACTCTACAAATCTATTGTCTACTAGATTCCCTACATCTTGCAAACAAAACAATGTTTTCATCGTGATAGACCAAAAATAGTATTTTTTATCTATAAAAATTTAGAATTTAGGGTTGAGTAACAATATTGTTCATTTCCATAATATTCTATTGTAATACAATTATGTATCCTTCCTTCAACTTTGACAGTAATTTATTTACTATCATCATTGTTTAATTTTAAAATTCTTTCACTTTCATAAGATAGAAATTTTTATTAATTGTACTTTAGTTGTATCATCATTTTATTTTGTTTCACTATTCTCCCTTTTTGTCTTTTTCTTGCAAGCTAAAATTGACTATGGTAGGATGTTCTTCCATGATATACTTCATTTTAAACATGGATGCTAGTTTCTCTTTCTTTTAATAGTCTACCAAATTCGGTTTGAACACCCCATGATTTCCTTTATATTTATCTTCTCCCCTATGCTCTGATACCACACTAAATAAAATTAATTGCTATAGCAAACAATCATAAAAAAAATCACATAGAATGCTATGACCTTTATTTAGCTTGTAAATAAGAATTACATATTGCCTCAATTGAATAAGGGACTACAAAGTAAAAAAGTAGCTTTAAAATATCTTATAAATAATCATAAAACAAAAAAAACAAAGATTTAAAACAGAAAACTTTTTCTAAGATGCAAATATTTAGTTGTAACACATGTAACACAAAAAATTGTTATAAATTACCAACTTATGCTAATAAAGAAATCCATTCTTTAAGAAATAATGTCTACAAATTTGCATTTTTCTCCAAGTATCAATACTCTCATCTAGAGATGGATCTAATAATATATGAATAAAAGTCTCTTATACTTTAAATAGAGCTTCTAATTAGGTTGAATTCTCCCCTAAACATCTAGTGATCCCCTTTGATGTGTCTCAGTAGTTATCCCAAAGAGTTTGCAAGTAACTAACTTTCGACAATAGCATGATTATTGTAGTTATTGACAAGTCATTAAATTTGAAATAATTAATTTGTTGATAGGTACCATAGAACCACCCTTTACCCTTAACAATGGGCTATACATGTAACTTTCAAAATATTATGTAGGAATAGAATTCCACTATTAAGAGAATGACATTATTCCTAATTCATTAAAATTTTAATTGTTTATGATTCCTATGTTCTATTATTTTTTCCATAGTGGTCCTAGTTTTTTGGGAGAAGATATTGAACATGGATCCTATGAAAAATGTCTCAAATAAAGTTATCCTTTTTATTCTCATCCAAAACTTCTCACATATTAATATTTTCATCTCAATAATTTTATCCTTTTTATGTGCATACCAAACCTTGAAGTTTATAAAACAACCATATCCCCTTAACCAATTGATTTAATTCAAATAGTCATAATGATTAACTCAAAAAAATTAGCGCAAACTCACAATTCTATATTTTGTAGCCTACATGACTGTATCTTTATTAATGCATATATAAAAGAAGAACTACACTATTACATAGTTCACTATAACTAAAAATAGACTAAAATAAACTAGAAGTCTAACCATGCATTTGACATGCATTATTCTCTATGCTAGATGACATGAAGCTCAACAATGAAAATAAAATTTGCTAACTAAAACCTAACTATCTAAACTAACTATCTAAATCAACTCTAACTCTAAATAAATAAATAATCATTGGAGAAGAGCTAACATGCAACATGTTATACAAAAATGAATCTAAAAAATTAAATATGTGCATGATACACAACATGATAGTTATCATGGAATTGAAAGACTAGTGTCAGTTATAAACATACTCCCACCTAATGCTGAGAGGGATCACAATCTAATCTCTGAGTATCAAAAACTAATCCTTTACAACTCCTTTAGTGAAGATATCTGATAATTATTCTTTAGTGCTAATGTATTTCAATTTTAATACCTTCATCTACACTAAATCTTAGATAAAATGATGCTTTAAATCAAAATGTTTTGTCTTCTTGTGATGGATTGGATTCTTATCTAATTTTATGGCACTAATGTTGTCATAAAAAATCACTATGGGCTAGATTTTTATCTCTCCAATTTCTTTAACAAGTTTTCTAAGACATAATGCTTGTGTACCTGCTAAAGTTACTGTAACATACTTTGCTTCTATGGAGGAAAGGGAAACTATACTTTATTTTTTTGAGATACAAGTAATCAAACTAGAACCAAAAGAAAATCAATTACCAGATGTAGAATTTTGGTCATCCAAACTACCTTCCCAATCAAAATCACTAAAACCAACAAAATTGGACCTTTAATAAGTGTAATAATGAATACCAAAATCTAGAGTGCCTCTCACATACATCAAGATTCTCTTCATTTCCTTCGTATGTATTTATTATGGCTTTGTCATGTACCTTGAAACAAGTGAATTTGAATAATAAATATCAAGTCTTACGTGAGTTAAAAACATCAAGCTTCAAAAAAATGCTCCTATAAGTTTTCTCAACAACTATTTCAGCACCATCATCTCTACACAACACGACTCCATGAGAAACTAGAGTGGAAACTAGTTTACAATCAACCATATCAAATTTATTCAACATATCTTTGGCATACATTGTTTGAAAAATGAAAATTTATTTCTCACTTTGATAAACCTCCATTCCTAGAATATATTTCATGAGACCTAAATCTTTCATCTCAAATTCATTCATCATAGTATGTTTGAATTCATATTTCATCTTAGAACTATTACCCATATACAATAACCCATCAACGTAAACACTTATAATAAGAATTTCATTACCTTCTTTTGTAGTAAAGATTAGGTTAACTCTTACTTCTTTGAAAGTCATCCTCCTTAAAATATCCATCAATCCTAGCATGCCATTATCTTGGTGCTTGTTTGGGGCCATACAAATCCTTCTTCAACTTGTGGACATGATTTTATTTTCCTTGCACTTCAAAATGTTATGGTTGCTCCGCATATAATTCCTCTTCTAAGTACCCATTCAAGAAGGGAATTTTCACATCTATATGATGAATGCTCCAATTCTTTTGAGCTTCTAATAAAATCAGCATTCTAATGGTCTCTTGTCTTACTACTGGTGTAAATGTATATTCATAATCAATGCCATATTTCTATATGAAGCCTTTACTAACTAATCTTACATTATGCCTTTCAACACTTTCATCACTATTATACTTAATCTTGTGGACCCATGAGGTTCCAATATTCTTCTTGTCATGTGAAAGCTTTGTAAGTTCCCAGGTGTCACTCCTATGAGTATAATCCATCTTTTGTTACATTGTTTGCATCCAAACCTCATTAGTACATGCAGCTTCAAAACATGATGGTTCAAAATCAAACTTGGTAAGTAAATCAAAATTCACTATCTCACCTCTTAGATTTTCTTCATGTGCTTGATTTTTACTCTTTTGATATATGTCAATCAATATTTCTACCTCCCTTGTAGCACTAGGACTTGAAGTTGGACTTGCACTTGGAATTGAACAACTAGATGAGGGGATACTTAGAGAATTTGTAGCACTTAAAATATAGATATTAGTTGGTTTCTCATGATCAATATCATCTATAATGACATCATTTAAAATAGATTTTGACTTATCTATATGGCATTTTTTATGACCATAAACTCCCCTTTCATCTAAAATCACATCTCTTGACATAATAAGCCTATTAGTGAGAGGATTATATAACCTGTAAGCTTTAATTTCCTCACTATATCCACAAAAAATACATGACTCACTTTTGGGATCTAACTTTTATCTCTTTTTATCAAGAACATGAACATAGGCTAAACAACCAAAAACTTTGAAATGATTAACATTAGGCTTTTTCTCATACCAGGCTTCATATGGAGTCATGATGTCAAGTGAACTAGTGGGACTCTGATTGAGAATATATACTACTGTAGCAACTGGATCTCCCCAAAAAGAATAGCTTAATCCTTTTATTTATAGCATACTCCATGCCATCTCTACCATTGTATAATTTTTTCTTTTAGTTACACCATTTTATGTATGTGTGTAGGTAGTGGTGAGTTGCCTTCTGATTCCATGCATATCACAATAACCTTTAAAGGTGTTTGAACAAAATTCTCCTCCATGATAAGCCCTTAAGCATTTGATTTTGAACCTTTTTTTAATTTCCACAAGGGCTTAAAATCTCTTGAATGTATCAATGGCTTCACCCTTGGTCTTCAAAAAATAAACCCAACACTTTTGTGAGTAATCATTAACAAAAGTGATAAAATATGATGACTTACCCAAACTCTTTGTTTTCATAGGACCACAAATATCTGAGTGAATAATTTGAAATGGATGATGGGCCCTCCATGCATTTCCCTTTGAAAATTTCTCCCTTGTATGATTTCATTTAGCACAATATTCACAAATTTCCTTGTGCTCTTCAACCTTAGGCAAATCGAAAACTAATGCATTTAATGTTAGAATATTCAAAATATGAAAATTTAAATGCCCATACCTGAGATGCCACAACTAACTTTTATCTTCATATGCCATATTGGCAAGGCTACTATTATGTCCACGAAACATCAATGGGAACATCCTATTCTTTGTCATAGGCACAACTATAACCAATCTATTGCCTTGATTCTTATCATAAATTATATATTGTTAATTTTCAAATATAAATTTATAATTCTTCTCACACAATTGTCTAGCACTCAAAAAATTATGCTTTAACTTTGGAGTGTAGTAAATGTCTTTAACACTCTTGATACCTTCTTTTCTGTGGACTTCCATAGCTCCTTTTGCAGTAACCTCTAGTGATTTGTCATCACCAAGCTAAATCTTAGATTTTAAACTTTCATCCATTGTTGAAAATAACATTTCATTTCCTAACATATGGTTACAACATCCAGAATCTAAATACCAAACATCTTTACTATTATTTAGAGCTTTGTTATAGGATAAAAATAAATGATCTAAAGGGTTCTCATCATCTTTTTTAGCATAATGAATGTTTTTACCTTTTTTAATCTATAATCCCTTTTAAAGTTACCATACTTGTTATAATGGTAACATTAGACATTCCTTTTATAAAATTGGCCTCTACCTCTTCCTCTAGAATCACATCTTCCTCATGAACCACCTCTACCTCTATTTACTCTTAAACGATTCTAATTTTGACCTCTACCTTGGCCTTGATTGCTTTTGGTGCTACTATTGGTATCTTCATTCTTTGTGATTTATACTTTAGAAGAAAAGGCTTTCTCATCATTGTCTCCAAATGAATCTCTCAATCTTTCTTTACATGACATCCAAGATCCAACTAGGTGATAAAATTGAAAGGTAGAAAAATTCTTGATTTCTTCTATGATTATGGCAACATGGTTCCACCTTGGTGTGAGAGTCCTCAACACCTTTCTTTATCACAACCCCATTGTTCATAATCTCACCAAGTGTATCCATCTTATTGACCACATATTTTACTCTAACACAATAGGTACTCACACTTTCAGCTACTTGCATCTTCAAATTCTTGAATTCTCTCTTCAATGTTTGGAACTTGAGAACTTTGACTTGATCACTAGCTTGGTAAGCTTCTTTTAGAGTCTTCTAGACATCTTCAACTATCTTTGCTCCTATATTTTTTGGAAATAGGCTCTTATTTAGATCTTTTTGAATATGAAATAAGGCTTGAGCATTCTTTTTATCCTCCTTCTTAGCTATTTTATCATTGGTTGTGAGGGCGTTCTAATCATCTGGCTTTGCATAACTTGATTCAATAATCTACCACAAATTTTTTTCTATAAAAAATGTCATCATTTTGATGCACCAATAATCATACTCATTTCCATCAAATTCTAGAATAGGTAACGGATTGGAATTCAACATGATAAACCTTTGGTGAAATTCCAACCACTAAATCTTTAACCCAAAAAAAAATACCTGCTCTGATACCAAATTAAGATTTTGAAACAACCCTATCCCCTTAACTAGATGATTGAATTCAAATAATCATAATAATTAACTCAAAAAAAATAGAGCATGCACATAATTCAATATTTTTTAGGCTACACGACTATATATTTATTAATGCATATATAAAAGAAGAACTACACTATTACAAATTTTAATGTAACTAAAAATAGACTGAAATAAACTAAAATTCTAACCATGCATTTGACATGCATTATTCTCTATGCTAGATGATAGGCAACTCAACGATGAAAACAAAATTTACTAACTGAAACCCAAACTATCTAAACTAACTATCTAAATTTGCTCTAACTCTAAATAAAGAAATAAGCATGGGACAAGAGCCAACATGCAACATGGCATATAAAAATGAACCTAACAAATTAAATATGTGCATGATAAATAGCATGATAGTTGTTGTGGAACTAAAAGACCCACATCAGTTATCAACAAAACTCTCATATTACATAAATTTTTTTTTCATTTTCATCCATTTACTATAGCATCTTAATCAAAACATAGTTTCTCCAGGTGGAAGAGTTTTTGACCTTCTATAATAGTCTCATTACGAAAAGGGTTATTACATTCAATCACCCTTTACTTTTCAATGATTTTTTTTTTGGTTAAAATTGATAATGTCTATCTTGTAATAGTTATTCTTCTCCTATATAATTATTCTTCTCTTATGTAAGTATTTTCATTTCCAAATACACATACCAAACTATTTCTATTTTCATATTAATTTATGGAACTTATTAAAAAATATATTATGATATAATAATAATTTCTTCTTGAAATATTTTGAATGTGTTTTATATTTTAAGATAATTCTTGAAAAATTGATACTTATTATATATTTAATATGTTGTTACATGTTTAATATGTTAGAATGAATACTTCCCTTCATACCAAATAAAATTTACTCATTTAAAATGTTCTCAAAAAAATATTTTAAACATGTATAACTTAATAGATACTTATTAATAATAAATTTATTTATAAATCACTTTTATGATACATTAGATATCCTATAACCTATTATACTAGTGTTCCCATAAAATATTACCTTTCGTTTCAAATTTATCCTTATAAAAATATTCAAAAAGAAGGAGGTATAATGTCATCTAAATGTATGTATATGAAAAGTATGATGTTTTACAGAATCAAATCCTTGATCCTTGATCTAAACAATTCGTATAGATTATAACTATTTATAGATATTTTTTAATAAATTTTTGAACTAATAATTGTTGAGAAATGATTTTCTTTATTTTTCATTTTATAAAATATTTAATATTCTTACTTCAAAGTGGAATTCTTTTTGAGCCATGTACATCTAAATTTTAAAAGGTAAATTATTTCTAATAAACTTTCATTATACAATATATTTATTGTAATATTTCATATCTATTCAATATCATATATACAAAACTTATTTTATAATAATTCTAAATAGGAATTGTAATGCTATTTTCATAATACATATTAGATAAAGGAGTTCTAGAATATATTTTTTTCTTGTTCTCTTTAAATTAGTTTAAATAGAGTTAGGATGAAAACCTTGTTGTCTACTCATTGTAATATAAATAGAATTACCCTGATTTAATCCTAGTAAATATGACACTATCGTTAAGTCATTTAGAATAAAGAGAAAGACTTTTTAATTAATTTGAAGTTTTAAAATAATATATTTTAAGAAAATAATTATTAGATTGTTCTTTCATTAACAAGGAAGACAACCACATCTAATACATTGTGCTAAGCTTCAAGATACCTTGTAAATTTTAAGAATATTCATAAACATATAAAAATTATTTATAATATAAATAGAGTTAGAATGAGACAACTCTAATAAGTGGGCTACTATTAATAAATCATTTCGAATTAAAAGTAAGACTATTTAAATAATTTAAGATTCTAAAAACATTATTTTAAAAAAAATAACATACATTGTATTCTTTTCATAATAAAGAGGACAATAACATTTAATAATTTTTTTTTAACTTGAAAATATATATATATATAAAATACATTGTTCCTCCCATGACAAAGAAGACAACCACATCTAATGCACTGCACTGAGCTTTAATAGACACCTATAAACTTTAAGAATGCTTCTAAATATATGTATAAATTAATTATAATAAAATGAGAATGAGACAACCTTAATAAGTGGGCCACTATTATTAGAAGACCCACAACATTTAATAAATTTTATTAAATTTTAATAAATATTTTATATTATATATTTATATATATAGATTTTTACTTATTTAAAAAAATTAATTTATTAATATTAATTATAAAAAATAATTTAATATATTTATTAAATAAATAATGAAATTCTAAACATAATATTTTTCAACATATATTTTATTTAAAAAAATATATATTCATATAAATTATATGGCCACAATTTTATGTCGTCACCTAAACTACCAAAAACAAGACCCATACACACCTATATGTAGTTGTGCAGCTAAAAGTATTCAAAACTCTGTACAAGCAATTTTTTGAACATTTAGCCCTCCATTGGTTAATGTGGTCTATCCATACATTTGTAGTGGAGCCGTTCCAAAGGTGTTCATTTACTACCTGGAAATTGTGTAAGTAATGAGTCCGGCAGCAAAGTATAAGCTAAATCTTAGAAGTAGACTTCACGAATTTGCAATCTACAAAAGAGAAAAGCTCAGTATGTCGAGAGCTTATATTTACGGTTAAAAATACTTGCGCATAATATTTGATATCTTTTGGATCTGATTCTGCAACAAGCTAAGGGATCCCCACTTTCGTGAGCCTGCAAGACCTTAGATGTTGCTGCTTTGCCTCTCCCACATCTCTTACACATTCTCTTTTGCGATCTGCTCCAGATCTGCATGTATTGGTCTTAATGGAATCTGTGGTATGTTCTGGGCATCCATGCTTAGTCTGAGAATAGATTGAAACGAAATGGTCTGTAGCTAAGGATGTACCACTCTTTGAAATAGATTTACGCAATGAGGATGTTTTTGGCAGTTCATCTATAGCAACTTGTGCTTTACTTATAAGCCAATCGAGAGCTTTGCTGGGACGATCAAACCCTAATCTGAATTGCACATCATAAAATTTTAGAGCAGTAGAATGAGACAGCCTGACCCTTGTGTCTCGAAGTCCTTTGGCAGTACTCACTTTACCATGCCGTTCTTTGGCTGCAGAAGAACGAACACGCAATGCTTTTGCAGCACAACCACCTGATATGTTCTCACTCATCTCAACATTAACGGCCCTCACATTGCATTTTTCACCTTCCCATTCAATAGTGAAAGAACAAAGATTATCCGAAGACTTACCAGAGCATCTTTTTTGCGGATCCTTTGCATAAATCTCCTCTGTAACATCGCAGCCTCTTAAACTAAATTGTGTATCTGAGTCCAAAGTTGTCAGTGGAGAAAAGCTCTTAAAAGATATATAGTCTGCGAGGGATTGATAATCTTGTATGTTATAACTTGGAATAATTTCAGCGTAAACATCATCACTGTAGATAGATGGAGCATATGTCATTTCATCATACATAGGTATAGGTTTATCCCACAATCCTCCAACGTTTATCTCCATCTATATTATCTGCGAAAGGATACATGTTACAACCTAATAAAGTGTTTTTAAATTTCTGGCAAAAGTGTAGGGTTCAGATAAACAGGCTTTCCACAAGAAACCCCACATTTGAGGAAGAGATTCATTCAAGAAACCATGTAAAAATACGGAAACCTCTTTATAATGTTTCGAGAAAACCCTAAACAAAGCAAGCTAGAAAATAAAATAAAAGAAGCGTACATACCTGGTTATGATGTTTTCCACGATCTTTGAGTTTCAGAAAACAAGAGGCTTAATATAGACCGTTTCAATGTGAATGCTACTGCTTTTAAACAACATTAATTCTTCATATAGCACAAAATCTACACAGGTAATTTAACTAGTATGGAGAGAATAGAGATGTGGCTTTAGATCCTTTATCCATGAAGCCAGATTTTATTACAAGCGTAATATCAAATCCTATGTTAGCCTGTCTTACCACAATTAAAACCCATTAAAACAGGAAGCTGAGATTGGTTCGCAAAGAAGACGGTAAAGTAAACCGTTCGTTGTTATACGAATATCCGTAGCTATAGAGCGAATAAAAAATCTATGGAAAGATCCGTTTCAAAGAAAACATAATAGAAAGGTAATGATGATGGCATGCCTGGGCTCAACTGTTGTTGTCTCACGATGAAACATCGAATTACTTCCTTTGGATTAACTTTATGATTAAGATTTGGCAATTTATAAAATTTATCAAATCGGGGATTGGATACGTATATATCTTTTACACTAGCAGTTGCGATCAAAGGTGTAAGTTATGCTTGAAGGGGCGTTAATTAATATTTTGGCTAAGCGAAGTTTTAAAATGGAATGGTTTTGCAAATTGAAACAATGTAAATCGGCAGTAGTACCTCATTCAAAACTCATGACCATTGACGTTGTTTCACTTTTTATGCACACAACATTAAGAAACAATAATTTCATAATTATGGTGGAGGTGACAGTGGAAAGTGAGGTTATGTGTTACTTCATACATCATGGCCATGAATTATGCCAAGAGGAGACATTCCTTTTCACGATGAGCATTAGCAATAAAAAAGTACCAGGGAAAGGTAAAGCCATGCAAAACATGAAAGCAATGAAAGATTTCAAGTTGCATTTGGTGATGATGGTGAGGGGTAATGACAAGGTATTTAAAGGGATGGACTTGAAGAAGCCAAACCAGAGACACATCCAAAGTTCAATGGCATGTCATGTATGTTAATGCAAAAATGTGGCTTCCACCAAGTTATTTTAGTTACCTAATAAATGATTGAAAGAAGTGTCGTCTCAATGAAAATAGGTGTCTCTTTAAGGTATTTTATGAACCACATATTTTGAAGACAAATGTATGTTTGAGAGTGTTTCATTAGGTCAAAGAGTTTGAGAAAGTCCCTTTATTGCAAGTTGTGCATGATTACGCCATGAGGTTTGTGATAATAATATATATGTATATATTATATAAAATAAATAATATATATGGTATATCAATAATGGATATATAACATAGTCTACACAATATTAATAATATATAATAAACTAATTATTATAATACTAATATAATATTTACTATTAAAATACTTCAATATAATTTAATTATACAAAATCATAAAAGTAAAGAAGGTTACATAACATTGTATCCGATTGGTATTCATGACTCAGACTCCACATCAGCTCAGAACATGGCACCAAAAACTAGGAAATAAAAAACAAGGTCAGACAAGACACTCTTAGAATAAATGTATTTAATTAGATTGTTATAGTTTGTTTTAATATTAAAATAAATATTTGTTTTAGTTACATGGGTTAAGCCTATTCAAACTTTCCACTATTTATTTATTTTTCCATCTCCTAGGTTGTATGATTATCCTATGGTTTATTTATATGAAGCTATCCTTTGTTAATAACAATGCGTATTCTTGATTATTGTCCCAACATGAATTTAATATGTTTTTAGAGGTCACATTTTGAAAACCTAGGAGAAGAGATTAGAATCAAGATGTGAATTTGCTTGGAGAATTCTAGCCTTGGTAAGCCAATTGGTAAAACTTAGAAATATGCAAAAGAAGAAATTATTTTTCTCTACATCATTGCTTTGTACATGCCAAAAAAAGTATAATAAAGAGGTGCTTCGGAGGTCTAGTGAGGGAGGAAACATGGAGATATCACATACATAGTGTGAATACCATTTTGCAAGCTTGGTGAGGCCCTTTGATTAAATTGGCACAACCTGTGGGTTAATAAACAGGTGTGGGAGGATAAGGCATTATCATAAGGAGAATAGTGCAACTTTCCAGTTTTTGAACTTTTTGGCAAATGAAAAATGGAAGATGGTAATTTTTTTCAATAAATGTGTTATTTTTGTTGTAAAAATAAAGTGTTGCAGTTGTGCATAAATTTCCTATGCTAAAAAGATTACTCAACTAAAGAGATTGGCATTAGATAAAGGAGAACCTAGGAGAGTCATGGAACTATTCATAAGACAATGGAGGAGCACCATTTTTTTCCATAGTTGCTATGGAGTTAGGTGCAACTCTAAAACTAAAAACTATTAACTAGCTTGCTGAGAATTACATGAAGAAGTACCATTGAAGAAAGAAATGAAAGTCATTCCATGAATGCATAGGTGAATTGTGATAGGTTGGCCAAAACTAATATCTATTTAACCAATGTTTTAATAATTTCATGAAAACTCAAGGAAATAATTATTATTTTAAACTTTTAATTAAAAAACTATTGAACTTTTATTTCTACACTTGTACCTTCAACTTGCCTGGAAATAGTATGGTTAATTCCATTTTTAAAAAATATCATAACTCAAAATTGCTTGAATTTTTTATACAAAGTCTAATTTGATGTCCTTATTTGCATGAAAAACTATTTTTCAAAAATTATATATAAAAATTGAAATTTAATTGTTTTCATGATTTTTCTACAACATTACAGAAAATGGTTAATTAATTTTCTCTTTAAATATAAATAATTTTTTAGTGAAAACTAGAAGTATTATCTAGTTTTAGGATATAATCAATGTGAAAAATACTTTTTATTAAATTAATTATATTTTATTATTTTAGTGAAAAATTGGGTAATATGACTAGTTTAAAACACATGTTAGTTCTAGATTCACAAAAACTAACAAATAAAAAAATATTTTATCAATTCATAAGATACATATAATTTATGATTATCAAAATATTGATGAAATAGTACTTGATAAATAGACTAGACCAAATATACAACTTGATGACTATGATAAATGTCATCATAAAGCCTTGTTGATATTAAAACACTCAATAACTAATAATTTAATACTATAAATTAGAAATGTGATTCTTGCATAATTTTTTTGGAAACATATTGTAACAAAATATCAAGCTTATGAAGCCACTTACAATTTTCCACTAAGATGTAGGAACGTGTATCCATTTCTAGGTTTTTGTTACATTTGAAGGATATTTGTGATCAATGAAAGGTGGTGGAAAATTCTATTGATGTCCAAGACTTAATTTACCTTGTCATGCACAATTTTTTGTCATTTTATGATTCTTTTATAGAGTCAGTACACATAATTATAGGGATAGAGACACTAGACTTTGAGTAGTTATTGACACTTTTATTGTAGAAGGAAAGACAATAGAAAAAAATAGTTCCTTCAACATTAGAATCTATAGAAAGTACACTCATGCCATGGTCAAAGTAATGGAGTGCTATTAATTATTCATAATAAACCTCTAATAACAATGTAAAAAATTATAAATCTTAGTGGAATTCATTTTATTGTAAGAAAATTGGTCATTTGAAGAAAGATTATCATAAACGATAATATTATTTGGAAAATAAGAGAAAGCAGTCACAATATTCAAATGTGTTTGAATAAGATAAATAAGGTTCAGTGGGTTAATTTTCATTTTTTGTTGTAGAGAATCAGTTAACAAAGTCAAGAATGTCGTATTTTGACTTGGATGTATGAAGATACTACACATGTCTCAATGATTAATATGTGAGATTTGTAAAAGATGATATTTTTAATGAATTGATTTCTTTAGGTGATGGTTGGGTTCACTATGTGAAAGGATATATATATGTTTTTATTTAATTAAATTTTATTACTTTCACTTTTTAAAGTGTTCAGTTGGTTCCTGACATGAACAAAAATCCTCTTCCCATAAGTGAAATAATTTTGAATGCTATCCTTTGTATAGATTTTAAAGGAAATATATATATAGTTAATAATCTCAATGAAAATAATGTCATTTGTATTAGTATTTGTAACAAGGTATTATATAGCTTGGTTGATCCCAAAATACCAAAAAATAATGCAGTAGTAGTAGTTGAATGCACTAGTGACGTATATAATAAGAGCTATGGTCCACCTTGGTTATGAGAATCTATATACATAACATCATACTAACATGGCGAATCTACTATGTTCTATTCAAATAAACTCATAATTTATATTTAGGATGTCAAATAGATAAGTGATTTTTAAGTTCATTTGACATTGGTAAGGAAGAAAGATCTAAGAAAGTATTGGATTTGGTACATGTGGGTTTGCATGGTCAAATGTAGACATCTTTAATAGTTGGAGATTTTTATTGCTTTTTATTAATAGATAATTTTTCCAAGAAAATGTGGATTGATTTTGTACATAAAAGTTCAGAACATTTATGTAACATTATTTCTTGAAAAGCTATGATACAGAAACAGGGAAGGAAATGTCTAAAATATCTTAAATTAATTAACGGGGATGAGTTTTTCTCTAACATATTCATGGAATTATAAACTAAACAAAGTATACATAAGTTATATTCTACACAAAAAAATAGATTCATGACAAGGTAGAACAAGATAGTGATGGAGATGGCATAGTGTATAGTGGATAGCTAGAATATACCATATCAGTACTGGGTAGATGTTATGATTACAACAATGTACACTCTCAATAGAAATCTAATTTAGAAAATATAACTTAATCTTCTAGGGGACATAAATTTTGAACCATAGCTTGATTTGAGATCTTACATGGGATGAAATGACTGCCTTGAAAAGTTTGATGTTGTATTAATCCTCCCTATCCACTTAGAGTTGATTTTGATATTTTTTGAAGGCCATACATGATCATCTAAGGGCCCAAAATTACCCTTTAATGGTTTTTTTTAGGAATTTCCTATTTTTATAAATTGTATATTTCTAGGTCTGGATGTCATCTTTAATTGAATTTTGTATGATAGGTTAATTTTAGCAATCAGGATATTGTGAGATATTTTTAGAGCTGTGTGCACTTGGATGCAAAACGTACTAGAAATAGTAACTGTTAAAAATAGATGTTTTTTAGATTTTATTTTTTTCAAATTTTTGCATGTCAACTCTAAATAACAAGTTGAAGATTATTTAAGCATGGTTTGGGTTTTTAATTATTTGAATTCATTCAATATAAATCAATACAAGTTATTGTTTTTATAAGCTTTGCCTATTGATAATTTATTGCTTTGATAGTTTTTGGGTTCATTAAAGTCTCACCCATTCCTTACAAAACATAATACCAAAAGAAGTGGTTAGAAAAATAACTAGATGTAAGTATTTTTTATGTTTTCAAATCTACTAATTCTAAAATGGGAAAATTATTCATGTTTGTTTTTTACTATGAGCAAACACATGCATATAGATTACAAGATGTGTCTGCATATACAAATATGGTTAGAAAAGATGTTGACATAGATGAAAAAGTGCCATTATTTTATGATAAGGGTCAATCTACTAATATTAATGTATTGGTACATACTGATGATGTTTCTCAAACACTTTATGGTACTAAAATTGAATATGGTACAAATTTGAGAAAATTAGAGTTGTCAAGTTCTAATGGTTAAAAGAGTGTTTCTCACTCTTCACAATTAGCTCAAGAGGACCAACAAAAAATTCCCTCTTGGTACCATACCATAGTCATATGTAAGGAAACATGAATTTCCTCTTATAAACATAATTTTAACCACTAATTAAATTAATTCAGACCAATCTATGAATGTACAAATCGATCTATAAGAGGGATCAACCACTTGGTTTATAAAAGAAATTTTTCATAAATTGTCAACCCAAGGTGTGTTTAGTTTTGAGAAGATGTCAATATTGTATGTGAAACTCTTACTCACTTGTTGAATTGTATCAATTATAGATATGAACACACTTACATAATGGAAATTACATGAATTAAAAGTACTTTTAAGTAAATCTAACTTTTAAGAAATAAATGAACTTAAATGAATTGAACTGAATGTGAGAGAAGATTCAAATAATAAATTAACAATCATTCAAATTTATTTAGATAGTTCAAGAATTAATTACAATAGTTAACTCACATATATACATAATTCAAAGGATAAAAATAAATACTTTCACACCAATTATATTGATTAATCTAATGAGCTAGGACCTTCACTAAAAATACTCTTGAGGGGGCCCTCCTCACGTTGGTTTGAGTTGCAATCCTCCTCCTAAGTTTTCACTCTTTTTACATTAGAATACTAATTTCAATCATAATCTTGTAGAAATTGAATATTTTTACAATAATGGTTTCAAAGATAACGATTGATAATAATGATTCTATTCAAATTTCATATTACTCCCTTATTTATGGCATAAAACTATATTTCATTATATATAGAGGTGACCATATATTATTGTGTAATAATAAATGATAAGAATTAAAAAAATATATATGTGAATAAGTCTAATCTAGGAGAATGTTACTAGCTAGAGGAAAATAAAAAATGAGATGTTTTGTTTGAGAGATAACAATAATAGAAGTTTTGTCTAATGATGAAGATTCATTTCAATCTTCTTTCAATCATATATGTCATGTTTTGACATGCAAGATGTGTTCTGCAACTTCTTCCATCATGGGTATAAGCCTCAACATATGGTTATAACTGCTATAGGTGAAGACAATTTATTGGAAATTATTATGTATTCAATATGGTAGTCTTCAAGTAGCATCAAGATCATTGCTTAATTAATATTGGATGCTACTAACTATATATTTTTGGTTAAAACTTTGCATAAGTGCTACACTTTATCACTACTTATAACATTACACAATTACTATGGGTTGTCACTACATAGACTTATAAAGGATGTAACTACCTAGAATTTTTATGTGCTAGTCTTGTTTGCTCACATTAATTGAACACATAAATTAGAAACAAAATAACATAGAAAACATAAACATAGTTCATCTTAATCTTAAATCAAAATTATCTAATTCATATAAACATAGATAATGTATGCATGATTCATGTTTCCTAGTGCTTTAGTAAGAAAATATACAAAGAATGGATAAAGAGTTTTAGCAATGGGAGGATCAAAGATAGGTTTTTATGGGTTCAAATTAAACCAATTACATGGCTCATTATACCCCTAAATTAATGTGTTGATTTTTCATGAGCAATAGTCTTATGTGTTTTGAGGGCATAAAAAAATCTAAAGTAAAAGTTTTTGGATACCCCAATCCTATATTTTCCATAGAATTTATGGTAAGCCTCAATTTTATGCCATATATTATTTTACAATATCTTGATAACTAGTTCTACCCCTATTAAATCTAAAATATGATACCAAAATGGTGGTGGGTGAAAATTGATAGCCAACCAGTTTGGTCCCTTTCTTCTTGTAATTTCAATATAGGTGTGAACAAGATCAAGGGTAACATTAGTATTATATCTAGAGATAGGTTATTTCCTCTTCAATTTAAGGGTGATATATTTTCATCTATTTATGCAAGATCCAAATTATTCTCATTCTATTCTGATTAATAATGTGAGATAGTGGTTCTGAACTTCCACTTGCCCAATCAAAAATAAAAAAGTAACCTCTTTCCTTTTCATCAAGGAAACCTATTCATGCATTATTTCCTCAAGCTGAGTAACCTCTCCTATGATCATGAAAGTAGATTCTTTTTATTTTTATCTATAATATTTAAAATCTTGACCCTTTTTATTATCATTTATCAAAAATGGAGAGAAAGCTGAAGTAAAACATCTCCTACATAAATATTTGGGTTTCATTCCACATTATGGGGGATAATATAATAATGAATATAAAATTTATTGAGCTTATACGTCAAGAGTGCCACTTTCATAGATATAAAAGAAAGATTAAGGATATATTAACATGCATGGTAGATCATAATAAACCCTCATAAATTAGAATTTTAGCCATTTTTGTTCAAAGTATATGTAATAAACTAGGGTAGGTGGTATATAATTCAGTAACTTATCTATTAACTAACCAACTATTCCAATTTTGATTATAGTTTCATGATTTTTTTTCAACCTCCTAGACATTAGTTTTTCTCTTTTCTCAATTGACCATAATGTTTATACCAACTAAATTGTGCACTATAAAATTGATCACCTCCCCTTAGATAAATTTCAAGGACAAGGAATGATTGGTTAGATTTGTTTATTTGTGTAGAAATAGATACAACATACTTCTCTATGACGGTAATATCAGGATGATCTTGACCTTTTAATTGTTATGCAACACATGTTATATGAGAGGACTAATTTTGTATAACTAGGTGTTATACCTATGAAGAAAATTCTACCAATGTATCCAAGCTATTACTTTGTATCCAAGATGATGTGTATGTTGAATTCATAATGTTTGATGAGTTGAAAAAAGGTGGTGACATGGATAAAGAAGATAGTAAAATTAACCATCTTATGTCAAGTTCTTCATGTTTGGCATTAACTTATACTTTTGGCATTGGGTGTATTTTTCATCATGTGAATGTGATTTGACAAGAAATGATAATTTGTGTTTGGTTGAATCATTATTCCATCATCCTTGAGCACCTAATACAAGTTATATAGTATGTACAATACATCCTATAGAAACTATTGGTCATCTAATACCAACTTAATTAGAATCTTGTAGCAAATAAATTTGTATCCTATAGTAGATAATTTAAAAATTAAATATACTTGGAAAGGGACAAAATAGTTGTTTTAGTTGAAGAAAGGGATGATGAAGAAGTGGGAGTTTGTATTGGACATTTTTATTGCTTTGATTTTTTTCTCTTTCTTGTTTTTTTCTTTACTGATAGGTACCAGGAATGGAAAGAATAAATCAAGAAAATATGTGCAATGAAAAAATTATATTATTTATGTACATAGTAAGCTTTAAAACATTTAAAGAGAAGAATTTGGTTAGATAAAACCAACTCAAGGTTATAACCAACCCAAATAACAAAAATTAAACTAAAACTAAAACAACTTTGGATCATGAAAATAATCTAACAAACTCCCCCTTGATCCAAAGGGGTGATGAAAGAATTTTAGTAATGACTCTGAAGTCATAAAAAAAACATTGTCATGATTATATGTGATGTACTATACCTCTTGGTACTATTCAAAATTGATTTCATTCCATACAGAAGCCTACCCAGTAAGTTTTGGAATAAAAGGCTAATGAACATGATTAATGTGTAATCATCCCCTATGATTCATACTATAGTATAACCTGATCAAAGTCTGTCCAATTACATTGATCCACATAAGGTCCCACACAAGAACCCATCCAAGTGACAAACCAAGTACTATGTATGTCACATCTCCCTGATGTCCAATAAACACTAATGACCTTTGTTCAACACTAAAGGTGTTAACAACCCTTATTAACTCATACTATCATTAACAATTGATCAAAAACTAATTAATGCAATAACTACTCTCCCTATCAAATGAGAGATGAGAAGATGTGTATCGAGAGAAATAAAATAGAAAAAACACTACCTACTCCATGTCATGAAAATCAAACGAGAGAAATCCAAAAATGAAACTGAAAGCAAGAACACAAGCCAAAACTTCTATTCAAGCATGAACCCAAAATTTTAATGAATAAATAATTGGAGAAGGGAATAATCCTTCAACCTCTAACTGATTCTCCAACCTCCAATCACTGATCACTCAAAATATGTTGTCAAGTCCATTAGGACCATAGATCTCAAATATGAGTGACATCTCTTAATCAGGTAAAGTGTCAGAATACCTTGAATAACTGGAGTAACTAGAAGATATACCACTATAATGATCCACATAATTTACTTTAGCTTTATTTTTACATGGAGAACTGGGTCATCAAGGACATATATCTATAAGATGGCCAATACCATCACATTTAAAATATCGAGGTTATTTTTTATATATGTGAAAACTATAAAAACTTGAATCACTAAAATAACTATGAGAAGAGTGCTTATAGTGATTCTTGTGTTTAGAAGACCCTAGAGAGTATCGATGTGAATATTGTGGAGACTGTTTATAATGGTGTGGAGAGTGCCTCTAAGAATGACTCGAAAAGTGTTTTAGAGAGTGTTTCTAAAATTGTCATTATACATGATGATCTCTATGACAAGACCTATTCTTTATATAGTGAACCTCTTAAATAGGCATATTCCTTTTCCTTGCAAACTATCTCTCATGCTGAGTTAATAACTCATAAATAGAGTCAAATGTGGCATCGTTAAACTTATCACTAAGTTGTAGCATTTCAACAAAATTGTTGTATGTGGAATTAAGCCCATTAAATTTGATAGAAATAAACATGTCATCATCAAATTTGTCCCTTGTAGTACAATACTCTTATTTTAGAGTGTTCATGCATGAAATATATTTAGAGACATCTTCATCATCTATGAGTTTATTATTCAAAAGCTGCATAAGAAGGTTAATCTTTTTGTATGTAGGCTATTTTTCATATAAATACTTTAACGTTTTCCACACTTTACATGCTCCAAACTTTACAAATTCATTATGTATAATCACTTGTGTAGTGCAAGATGATTTTAGTAGAGCAAGAACACGTTTATCATGATTTTAGAATTAAATAAATTTTATGGATTTAGTTGGTGATGTGATTTATTTTTCAGTTATTTCCCATAAATCATTAAAAATGAGTGTATTTTCCATGTTCATCAACCATTCCTTATAGTTTTTTCATGCTAGACATCCATTTTCAGAGATTAAACTTACAATTTTTGCCATGATGCTATCAATCCAGGGAAAAATATTGGGGTTTGGCCTTCGCCCACTAGGTAGATTCTAATTACAAAAGATTCAAAGACTAGTAAAAAAAAATACTCATTATAACTCTTTTTCCACCCTTATATCACTAGTTTCATTAGAAAAAATCATCTTATCCTTATCACTCCTTTACAACAAAAGAATGTCTAAAAAATTGATTTTTCAAAAGAAAATTACACCAATGGGTTTTGAACCCTAGACTTCCTATTTTCAAAGCTTTACACAAAACATGATTTTCCAAGTGATCCAAGAGGATTTAAAAGGTTTTAGGAGACATGTTTAAATTTAAACCTAATTGCATTTTCTATATAAAAAAATTACTTTTCCTTGTAAATAAGTATTCAACTAGGAAAAATAATAAAAATAAGATTGAATCTCTATTTTTTTTATGGGGCCCACATGATAATGCAAGGATAAAGAACATAAAATAAAACTAATTCAATTTATTTACATTTCTATGTAGGTCTACATTAAATAATAAATTGATTTCCATTTCCATGTAGGTCTGTACCATCTCTATTCTTGGACTAGGACACACACACTCTATAGGGTTATTAATATTTGCATTTGAAAATTATTCTTCCTTCATGTTATTAAATTATTTCCTCTTGTTATGATGCATGATAGCTGTTGGATACAAATTATTCTTTTTTCATGTTCTTATATTCTCTGCTCTTGTTATGTTGTGTGATAACTATGCTATATAGAGCATTTATTTCTCTCCTTGACTGATTAATTTTTTAAAAAAATTAACAAGATGAAGATTCATCTCATTTTAGTGTTCAATCTTTACAACACTTAACCACATTATGGCACTTCAACATCACATCAACAACATCTTTGTTATCATGTCAAATAGTAAATAATTTTTTCACCATTTGGCCTTTGTAATTTTCAACACCGTATAAGGTTGTATGTAATAAAAAATCAACTAAAAAATAGAATCAATTTCATAGATAAAAAATCTCCCTCCAAGTATAAGATCTACTTGATATTATTCAATTCTCCATATCATGGCTTTAATACCACTGATATGCACTAAGAATGGGAAGAGTAAATTAGGAAAATATATGCAATGAGAAACTTATATTATTTTTATACATAGTAAGCTTTAAAAACCTTATAGAGAAGAAATTTATTAGATAAAACCAACTCATGGATATAACTAACTTGAATAAAAAAAATTAAATTAAAACTAACTAAAAACTAAAACAACTTTGGATCATGAAAATAATCCAACATTTACTTCATTTCTACCTGTAAAATCCCATCTTAACAACTTGATCAGTTAGAGTGTTTATTTAGCATGTATTCATATAAACAGATATATGGTTAGACATGATACAATAAGATGATTACCATTTATCAAAGGAGATAAAGTGTATACTGAAATATCCTATTAATGTAGAATCAAGATCTATATAGGGATAAGAAGAAGATAAGATGTGTCCATATATAAGATATCATGTGAAGCTCTCCTTGGAAAAAGGTTTCTTGTACAATTTGAGCATATTACCATTAACTAGTAAGTGAAAGTGTATAAGATACATGGTTTGAAACTTCACATCTCCATTCTCAAAGGTTTTATCTATTTCATAAGATGCAAGCCATCTAGTTCTTATCTTTCCCTTATGATATTTATACTTGGAATAAAAAGGTAGGGATCAATCTCCTATATAAAATTCTTTTTTCTTGATGTACTTATCATGTCATTTTATCCTTTATTGTTTCACTACTTTAGTATGATGTAATGCCTCTCTTTAGATTTCATCCAAAGCATCTATCTACATGAGACTTTCCTTCTATGCTTTTGAAAAATCTAAGCCAAATTCTAATGTTGTCCTCAAATTTTTGTGTTTAAATTTAATGGGGAGGATAGGTTTATTTCCATAGAATAATTAATATGGGGTGAGTCTATTTTTGGCATTCCATGTAGTTTGATATGCCCAAAATACTTCAAAAATAGGAACCTCCGAATATTTATTGTCCACACTAACTATTTTGGTGAGGATATTCTTCAATTTCATGTTTGTAGCTTCTACCTAACCATTGGTTGAGAATTGCATGTGTTGTATTTCTTATGCCTGATTTCATATTATCAAATAAGGGTAGCTATGATATCATATGTAAATCGATGAGCTTGGTCTATCATAATGTCTCGTGATACTCTATAGCATAATAAAGTTTCTTCATATAAATGTTTTGCAACTTTCACATATCTTGCATGGGTTAAGTCTTTCACCTCTACCCATTTAGTCACATAGTCTATGAAAACTACATTTTACTCTTTATTTTTTGTATTTCGAATATATTTACCAAATAAAATCAAGTCTCCACTCTTCGAATGGTTCAAAAACCAATTAAGGCTAAAGTGACATCTCATCTAAACTAGTGGATTTCCTCAAACATTAGCATTGATCACACTAGTAGGTATATTCAATTGCATCCTAATGTAAGGTAGATAAATAATGTCACATCCCAATTTATCTCTAAGATAAATAACCTATTTGACCAATGGATTATTATGGTTGATTAATTGATTAACAAATATTTCATTAAGATTTATAACATAAGTTGATTATGGGACAATTTGTGTTGCTTAATATATATGATTCTATTTCTATGAGATAACAATAGTTTTACATTTTTTACATTATGATCATATTTATATAGCATTATTTTATGGATATAATGATGTTTCGAGATAATTACCTTCATTGTTGTGAGGTGAATGTAGGACAAATTCTTCCCTTGGAGTGTGATGGAGGGAGAACATCATCAAAGAGAGTGGTTTATATATAAATTTTAGGGGATGACAAAGAATGAATCCAAAACACTTAAACACACCACATTTATATTTCATAATTGTGTTGTTTGATAGATAGTTTTAGTATGTTTTATTTTATGTTTAAATGGTTATTGTGTTGTTTTGTGTTTTTGTTAAATTTAGTTTCTTTTAATGACCATGTTGATTTTTTTAGTGATTTCTTTAAGACAATGATCATATGTAGCTTATCTTATTTAAGGAAGTGTTTGGTTATATGTATGTACCTTATCTTGTGTAAGGAAATGTTTGGTTAAATGAGTGGAGTTTTATATGTTGTGATTACCTTACTACTTTATTAATTAGGTATAGTGTTATGATATGATGACACATTCCATTATTGTTCTCTATAATATTTAGATAGTAATAATTAAATATTATGATTACAATATTATATAGGTTGATTTAAAATGTCAAAAGATAAATAAAATTGTTTTATAGATATTGTTTTTTATTATATATTTGATCAAAGGTTTAATATTCAAAGTACATTAGATATTAGTTATTATTATTAAATGATTTGAGAAAATCATTATGTTACAAAGCATTTTATGGTTAACGTGGCAATGTAAACTATAGTCTTTGAATACATTGCCATAATATTTAGTTTATATGTTAATCAAATGACCATATTTGCATGGAAAGTTGAATTGACTAAGTTGATGGATGATACATGGTATAACATGAAGGTTATATTATTGTTTATTTGATTTATTTGTTAGTTTTGGAATTCGATGAGGTAGTAACTTAAGTCAATAGCATGCAATTATTTTTGGGATTATGAAATGATTATTTTAATCAATGGAAAACATGTTTTGAGTGATCATGGTTATTAACCACTCATTGAATTTTAATTTAAACATCATTTAGAGAAAATAATGGAGGTGATTGTGTAGTGCATGGTGACATACTGTGGAAATTTGGTTGAGTTATTTGATGCATGCATTTAAACATTTAGTTGAATCTGATGTAAATCATGGAGAGTAAGACAATGAAAAATAATTAAATGAATACAGAAGGGGTTATGGATAGTACATAGGGATGGTACATGGAATTGAGGAGAAATTTTTATAAAGATAAGAAGGTGATAGTGAAGAGAGATGAAAGGATTATTACATGACTTTTTGGCATTCATACATTTACTAGGTCAGTTTTGTAACTAAATTCATGTTGAAATATTGAATTGGTTTTTGAGAATATTTTTTGGTTATAGGGTTTCTTTTTTAATATTAAAAAAACATGGGTTGTATGTGGAGCCCTATGGAAAGCTCGGCCTCCATAGAACCCCACATTTGAATCAGGTTAACTTGAGAGTTTTAGATAAATCCATAGAATTACCATGACTATTTAAGCTTCTACAAAATCTTGTCTTAAATTCCTCTCTCAGCTCAAAAAAATA
>JARHVA010004547.1:667500-685000 GCA_037957365.1 Torreya grandis | reverse complement strand
ATTTTCCAAGATCTAGACCCAATGAGTTTAGGATATGTGTCTTAAAGGAAACAATAGTATTTTGAAAGGTAGTAAATAGAACAACATAAATAGAGAATTGACATACTAGGATACTTGAGCTAGATTTAATGATAGGCATTTGGTCTCAAAATTAAGATACAATATGAGCATGCATATCTTAGAACTAATCTAGTTGGTGAATATGAAAGTAAATATCAGGTGACATAAAATGCACAATTTAGTTAGATTGGTCATAGCTAACAATAGTGTCACTAGTTATAAAACATTGGTAAAGTGATACTTATCTTCAATGCATTTTTGACATCCATTTGAAAATGGATAATCTGAAAGATAAATAGGTTGTTCTCATAACCTATAAAAAGAGGCATGTACAGTTCTATAAAATGGAACATATGTTTGTAGTTTACATATAGTTCAATCTAAAACTATAAAAATATCCTTTATCTTTATACACATACACATGTTGCATATCTTTTGTAAAGGCTAATTTATATTGATAATTATAAATAGACTCTTATATAATTAAAGAGCACAATTAGAAATAAGGTTTTAACTATCACATGTAATGACCTTGCATGAACATGGATGATGAGGCGACCCCTTCCTCAAGTCCATATAAATAATTGTAATCCAACTTGGATTTTTTTAGAGAATTTTAAATACAGGGGTAACATCAATTTTGATCATTAGTGAATGTGTTTGTGTATTTTTTTTCCAATTTCTATGTAATTAGTTGTTACTTTCTTTGGTTGTATGTTTCAATAATCTTTAATGTGTAATATTTATGAATGGATACATAATTATTTTGATTGATGTAATGAATTGTAGATGTGCAATAATTGTTGAGAGATTGGTCAAATATATTTGGTAAGATAGTCAAGTTGTTTGATTCATAATTCTGAATGTGTACTAATACTTTCTTTGATGTAGCTTTCTATGTGTGTGCCAAAGTTATCTCAAATAATTCACTATCTTGATCTATAATCTCCTGAGTAAGAGTGTGTAATAGCTTCCCTAAAAGGAGCAATCTTTGTTTGAGGCATGTGAATTTCTTGCATCATTATCTCCTTAAATATTTTAACTTTGTTTGATGGTGTGTGTTTAATTTCTACTAGTAATAGGCATAGGTTCTTAGAGAACAAATCTATTTAGAAACCAACTAGGGAAGTAATTCCTGAAAACCACAAATCCTTCTTCTCTACCTTACCCTTCCCTCCTTTTTTGAGTTTTTTCTGATACCTACCCATTTTAGACTAGAATCCAACCATCCATCCAACTCACATAGACATTTATTACCTTTTAAATACCACACCTTCATCTATAAACTTTGTCAACAACCTACATTCCCTACCAACTATTCCATCAATAGGTTGTCAAAGATTGCATACCTACAACTCATGTCTTAGAGTGAAAATTACCTTCATTGAGATCCTAAAATGTTAAAGGTTGCCTCGTTGATTGTGGTATATGTAAAACACACATTACTAGTTTTATTGGCACTAGAAGGAGGTCTGCACCTACAATAATAGTAGTTATCATTTATGCAGAGTTACATTGGAGCCACCCAAGAGAGTGAATAGATATAATTCCCAATTTGTTTTTCTAATCTCACCCCTAACAAATTGTAGGAGACCTAGGATTGTGCCAACAATCTTTGTTCAGAATAATCCACCTCTTCTAGTAGAAAACCACTTACTCATAAAGCACCCTTGACCTTTTAATTAGCTAATATCTCAACCACCTTGGTCTGTTGGATCCACTATTACCATTCTAAGAGATATGCATGATTTAACTGTGAATCTTGAGAAGTATCTAACATCCTTTTCTCCTTCAAGAGAAAAGACAATGGAAGAACATTTAAAATCCTTCAAAGCTTCTTTGAGATTAATAAACATTTTTGATGAAGATATTTCATACATATTATTCCATTTTACTTTAGTGGATGTTACTTATGATTGGTATTTAAATATCATGGAGAATTCCATCACCTCTTGGGATGAGTGTCAAGTTGATTTTCTTGCACAATTTGGACATATTACCAATCTGATCATAATGTATCAGCTCTTCACTAGTATGAAGAGAGAACCTAATGAGCTTATTTTGGCTTTCAAAAAATGGTTTCAAAAGATGTATAATTGGTTAAACCCAAGGTACAAACTAGAGGAAGTGTGAGCATTCAAGATGAATAAGAACACACTAGATCTGATTACTTTGGTGTTCTTAAGGAGAGATACTACAACTATAAATTTGGCATGGGCATTCAAAGAAGCCATAATTTTGATATAAAGCTCAATCATCATGTTCCCACTAGGTCCAATGTTCATAATGACTTTCCCACATTGAATCTTATTCCACATGAAAGGTAGAATGTCCTGGCATTCAATCAGAACCAACTATATACATTGCCTCCCAAGACATAAACAACGTATCCAAACTACAAGTTTTTGAATAATCAAACACAAGGTAATAGATACCAATAGAGTCAATAATCTACTACATCTCTTGTTATTGTTCTACAAGGAATTGACTCTATAAAGGTAGAACTAGATTCTATTCAGAAGATGGTTTAAAAATTGAGATGTGATTTCTTAAATGTGCAAATTAGGATGGGCAATACCAATGGCCCAAATGGTAATCAGAATTTTAGATTTCAAAGATATAGCCAACCATCCAATATGCATGCAAATAATATGGAGCATCTTAACAAGCTCCTAGAGATCAACATAGTAGAAACAACTCTTCCCAATTGGTGTAAAATTCATAATATTTTTGAGCATGGTGAGCTTAAATACATTGAATTTTATACAATATTATAAATATTTAAAAAAGAGGTTGTTAGACAAGATCTTATGCATAATCCACCTTAGCATCATCTAGATCCTGACTCTTCTAGCCATTCCATGTTCTTTGAAACTCATGAGTTTCCCTTTCTAGGTGAATATAGTAATGAGCCAAAGGATAACATAGATGAATTTCATGCTTTCTAGTAATTCTATAAAGGAAGCTAAAATCTAAGGAATAAACAACCACTCACAATGTCAACTCTTACCAATACTATTTCAATCCTACCTAATCCTAAAGCTGACAAAAATCTACCTCCTCTAAGAAGAAGCAATTAGCCTCAAACTAAGGAGGAACCTAACAAGGGAAGATATAACACCATCAAAGACATGAATAAGATCAAAGCAATTATAATTCTTCATGAGTTAGCTAAAATTACCAAAAAAAAGGAGATGCTCTATAAGTCTATTACTAGGAATATGACTATGGATAAAATGAAAGCATCTAACACCAATGTCATCTACAAGAGCAACCCAAAACTCCACCCTTTTTTCTTATTATCAAGGCATTTAGTAATAATATTCATAACTGTTTAGTTGATTCTGGATCTTCTAAAATTGTCATGCCTACTTCTATATGTCAAAATGTTGGTTTGATGCCAAGCCCTTCAAAGAGGATAATTTCACAATTAGATAAGATAATAGTCCCTATATTTGGTGAGGTAATGGATGTGCATATCTAAGTAGCCACTGAATCACATGTTCAAATGACCATTGATATCTTGGTGGTGGACATACATGAAGGCTATGGTTTTGTATTGAGTAGAGATTGGTCTAAATCACTTAATGGATATCTCTCTATCATTTTTTCTCATATATGGCTACCACAGAGAGGAATTAAAAATCAAATTAGAATTGACAAAGAGCCAAAAATAAAGTATCTTATCATCGAATATAATGTTAAAAATGAAGAGGTAAATTATGAGTCTCCTATACTTGGAATTTATACTTTTACTACTCAAAATCAAGTACAGAAGCTAGAACCTAAAGGTTTCAATCAAATGTGGACTCTATATTTTAATGGTGTTAGATCTAAGCAAGGATCAAGTGTGGGAATTGAGTTGATTGATAAATAAGGTAAAAGGTTCTTAGTAGTATACAAGCTACAATTTCCATGTACTAACAATACAACTGAGTATGAGGATCTAATTTTTGGATTATGGTTTACACTTAAGAACAATGTAAAGCAAATACTAGTATTTGATGACATGAAGCTAGTGGTTAACCAAGTTAGAAACAAATATAAATCCAAGTTATCTTATTTAAAGAGAACAAGTATAAAGCATGGGACCTGATTGAAGACTTTGAAGCTTTTAACATAGTAGCACTTCCTAGAGATCAAAATCAAATTAACAATTTATTAGCTACTACTAATAATAATCTAGATCCACTACAAGAATATAAGGTAAAAAAATTCAATTGAATTGGTACCTTGCCCCTCTGTTCCAAATAATGTAGAAAATATCTATGTCTTTGATGATGACTAATAAATTATTCAAGTTTTAACTAATTCAAGGTAATTCAAATCCCAAATCATTGATGATAAGGACATTAATCACCTCTATTGGGAGGAATCAAATAAATAAGTCATTCTCTAGCTCAAAGAGAATCAAATTCTAGCTAGGTTGATCTCTTTAGAAGGACAATTCAACATAGACCCTGAAACTCAACAACTTAGGCAACCCAATTTCAATGAATCAAACTTCATAAGGGAAAATATAGGATATGAACATAGCCCACATTATGTTAATATTGACCTCAATTTCACCCTAGAAGAGAGACAGTGAGTGAAGGATATAATCACTCAATATAGGGATGTCATTTATTGGATATATGAAAACTTGAAGGTATATAACTCATAGTTCATTACTCATATGATTACATTCAAGATAGATCAAAAGCCATTCAGATAGAGGCAAAAATCAATCAATCCTATTCTTGAGCCTCTCATTCATAGAGAAGTGGAGAAATTGTTAAGCACAAAAATCATCTTTGCAGTAAAACATTCTACCTGGGTGGCTAATTTGGTCCCAGTAAGAAACATGAATGGTGAGATAAGAATGTTTGTGGATTTTAGGAACTTGAATAAGAATACTAAAAAGGACAATTATCCCCTGCCTTCTCTATATGAGGTGATACATGTAGGAAGTGGTTCTAAAATGATTTCCTTTTTGGATAGATTTTTAAGCTATAATTAGGTACTGGTGTAATATGATGATAGAATGAAGATAATGTTCACTAAAAAAGTTGGGAACTTATACATATAAGAGGATTATATTAAGCCTAATAAACATGGGATCAACCTTTTAAAATGTTATGGATCTCACATTCAAAGGAATAATAAGAAAATTCATAATCATCTATATGGATGATCTTATGGTGTTTTCAAAGCATATGAATGATCACATAAGTCACTTATAGTCTATATTCAAGAGATGCAAAAGGTTTAGTATTTCATTAAACTAAAAGAATAATATATTTAGAGTGAGTAAAGGTAATATTTTGGGGCACATCATCACCAAAGATAGGATTATCATTGATCCAGATAGAATTTAGGTGGTTTCAAAAATTTAGATACCAAACAATAAGAAAGATCTCAAATCATTATTTAAAAAGATTAACTTCATAAGGAAGTTCATCTCAGGATTTACATATATCATTAGGCCTCTAAATTCTATGCTCAAGTAGGATGACAAAATAGAATGGATAGCTGAAGCCTAAAATTCATTCCAAGACATTAAATATGTAATATCATAGGGTCTAGCACTAATCAGTCCATATTTTAATAAAGATTTCTCCCTGTATTCATTCACTTCAAAACATATGATTGTAGCTATTATCACATAGAAGACTGACAATACCAATTATCCAATTACATTTATGAGCACAAATCTAAAAAAAGTAGAACTCAAGTACTCCACAATTGATAAAAAAAATTTCACCCTTGTCAATGTAATGAATTTTTTTTGGCATTACATCTTCAAGAATAAAGCCATCACCATTATACCTGATCCTACAATCAATCTCACCCTATCACAAAACAATCTAGGAGAATGATGAGGCTAGTGAATGGAAAAGTTACAAGAATTTGACATAGATATCAAGCCTACAAAGATAATTCAAGGTCAAGGCATTTTTCATCTCATGACTAAACCATATCCATGCATCATTGTTGAATAGGTATGTGAAGCTCAAGTATCTACAGGAGAGTGGTATACCAATATAATATAGTATTTAATTATAGGAACTTGTTCCTAAAAAATCAATAGATATAGGATAATATATTTGAGGCTCAAATATTCCTTACATGATTAAGAATGGAGTCCTTTATATAAAAAATTATGAAGTTATTTATCTTAGATGTGTATTTGCAGAGGAAGCTAAAGAAATTTTAGATAACATGTATCATAAGATAGGTAGTGGTCACCCATCTAGGAATACCATAATGCATAAGATCTTAAGAATGGGCTATTACTGGCCAATCATTTTCAAAGATGCTCATACTCATGCCAAAACATGTCATGAATGTCAAGCTTTATCTAAGAAAGAAGTACACGCATCAATGCCTTTATATCCAATTGTTGAAGGAAGGCCATTTTATTAGTGGCGTTTAGATTTCATTGGTGTTATCAACCCAAACTCCTCGATAGGCCATAAGTTTATCATTATTGCCACAAACTATTGCACTAGATGGAAGTACACACATCAATGCCTTTATAGCCAGTTGTTGAAGGAAGGCCATTTTATTAGTGGCATTTAGATTTCATTGGTGTTATCAACCCAAACTCCTCGATAGGCCATAAGCTTATCATTATTGCCACAAACTATTGCACTAGATGGACCGAAGCCATAGCCATAAATAATTATAGAGTAAAAGATGTGATCCACTACTTGGAGGAATACATAACAACCAAATTTGGCATGCCCATTTATTTTGTTTGTGATAATGGACCAAATTTTATATCAGTAAAATTTACTCAGTGGGCACATGAAAACTAGATTATTTTTAGGTCAAATTTTAACCATTACCCTTAGGGAAATGGACTAGCAGAATCAATGAATAAAAATATGATAGATGCAATTAATAAATTAGAAGGGGATAAGCCCAGGGACTGACACAGCTTGTTGAAGTATGCTCTTTGGGTAGGCCAAACAATATATAAACAATCTCTTAAAGCTTCACCCTATCTATTAATGTATCGATGCAAGCTTGTATTCCTAATTATGTTGAAGTTACCTACTTATCAGTTCATGCAAGATTATGTGGAGCCATGTGATGAAATAGAGTTAAGATTATTAGACATAATAGAAATGGAAGATTCAAGGACTAATGCCTTATAAACATTCAGCAAACACTAGGATGTAGTCAAGAGGTGGTTTGACAAGAGAGCAAAAGTTAAAGTATTTAGGATTTTAGAGCTAATACTACTTTAGGATAAAGCCCATGAGAAAAAAGGACAACATGACAAGTTTATCTCACTATGGATTGAACCATACCATATTTTTGATATCATGGGCAATAATGCAATTCATTTGAAGGACCTACAAGGCAATGAACTCACATATCCAGTCAAGAGATAGTTCTTGAAGCACTACTTCAAGGGTATTCTATCTGCTGATGTTACTGAGTAACGAGGGATAAATGAGCATAGAGATAGGATTAGATTTTTTTCTTTCATAGATTAATTTCCTTCTTTCTAGATTACTCTGTTCAACTTTTATTATTTTTCTTTCATAGACTATTTTTCTACTTTCTAGATTAATCTTTCCTGCTTTTAGTAGTTTACTTTCTAGATTAGATTTTGGTGTTTTCTTTGTTAACTTCATTGCTTTCATAGATTAGTTGTTTCTTTCTTTCTCTGACAATCAGAATTATGTTTTATCTGACTATAACCAAGTTATAATCCAAACCAACTGATCTTAAGACTTGGAAAAATGGGGAAAAGTAAAAAAAAAATAGGCAATTTGGGACTAGTTCATAAAATTAGGTATATTTCTATATTTTTGAGTCTTTAGGATGAAGGTAGGTAGTCAAGGATTATTTTGGGTGATGTCACAATTGAATAATTTTACCAAGCATGTGGAATTTGCTCGTAGAATACTTCATACAAATTTAGAAAGTTTTCCTATTTTATTGGATCAAATGCACTTATCACATTAAATACCTATTAGAAGTGACAATTATGGGTATAGGTGTGGTTCACAGGGATGTCCTAGTAATGAATTATTATATAATTATACCAACTAATTGGGGTTCCATTTCTTTTCTTTTTCATTCAAGATTAAAATAAAAAACAAAAGAAGAAAAGAACCAATGAGTTCAAAAGAGCAAAGAAAAATCTAAAGAAAATCAAAAGGCTCACATGATGAAATTAAGTCAATGTACCACACATCATGATCAAAATAAAATAGTGAAAAGAGAAGATAAGGATCCTAATGTATCTATATTAGGGTGTTGGATGCTTGGATGGTAGCAGAGCAATGCGTGAAGCTTCCCTTATTTTTGAGCTATAATAGATACTGGAATGAAACCTAAAACATCATCGAGCCTTACAAAATATCATAAAAATAGGGGTTAAATAAAATACACATTTGACACACACATATCTAAGAAATTAGAAGGCAAGTACATTGTGTGAATGAACTTAGGAGTCTCTTTCATGTTTCTAATTTAAGTATTATTTTGTGATACGTATCAAAATTTATTTAATATTGTAGACCAATTTTTTAGGTTCTTAAATACATAAGAGTATTCCCCCTATAAGTTGCCATTCATTATACCCAACATCCCCCTTTTCCCATACAGAAAAGGGGACCCACATTTTTTAGATTATGGTCTTAATTTTGAGCCCCTCTTCTATATGTTTATGTAAAATCTAGGAGAATATTGATTATTGGAATTTCATGCTTTGGTAAAATTGCATTAGTATTATGTTTTCATAGACTAAACTTATTCCTTTCAAGAGTATTTATGACTTATTCTTTTAGACTTATTCTATCACATATTTTGTACAGTATCTTTGTCAAGCATATTTTATTGGGCTTATGTTTTTGGTCTTATACTTATCAATTTTTTTAATCATGGGTACTTTTCCTTATAAATTAGACACTTCAAAGTTTTTATCATGGATAGTTTTCCCTACGAAGTAGACCCTTCAAACTTTTTGTCATGGGCATTAAGCCCTATGAAGTAGACCCTTCAAATTTTTTACAATTACCCTTTGGCCTTTTTTCTTGAAAAAAATTCCCTTCTTCCATTTTTAAATGATCCTTCAAACTTGATGCACTTACCCTTCGGTACTTTTTTTCCATGAATTTTTACCTAGAAGCCTTTCCTTTGGGACTATTGTCTTGGACTAATTATTTTAGAATTTTTACGCCAAACCAATTCCTTTGGAATTTATGTCTTAGACATTTTCTATGACAAAAATAAAATACAAGATTTGTGTTATTGGTATTTTTCCTAATGAAATAGACTCTTAGTAATAATTTCTTCATACATTTTGTCCAAAATAATTTCCCTGACAAAATACATGCCTTAGATAAAAAGATTGCAATAGTTTCCTAGCAATAATTCCCTTGTATAAAAATGCTATAATAATTATCCCATAAAAAAGGCCATAATAATTCCCCCTTATAAAAATCCCACAATGATTTCCCTAAAAATATTCCCCCGCATAAAAAGGCTAAAACAGTACCTTACTACCAAGGTCAATACACCAAAAATCCCACAAGACTAACAAGTATCACCCTTACATTCATGTACTTTATATATACACACACACACACACACACACACACACACACACACATTCTATGTTAATTTTGTGTGTATGTTTATAGTAAATAATTTGGAAATGACAAGTGTCAAACTCATGGGGAGTCAATAGGTCAAGAACCAAGATCTATAGTGTGCATTAACTTTCATACTAAAGATCTAATAGAATGCAATAAAGCACAACAATAAACATTTTTCAAAATCTCTGTGAGGGTGCTAAGTGGAAACATTGTGGGAACTAAGTACACAAAGATCTAATAGTGTATAGGAGACTAATACATAAAGATCTGATGGTGCAAGATCGATAGATACATTTTAAAGGAACGAGGATGTGATAAGTATGAAGATCGTAGGAGTAAATGAGTCAAATCACTAAGATATATGAACTGCATTAACTTGAGCATAGATGATCAATGGTGTGAGATCAACATGGAAATTTTAAATGTCCTAGACGAAGTGAGGATTTACCAAGTGGCACAAAAACATTTGAGCTAGGACTATGAAGAGCATAAGAAGCCCACTTATATGCCAAGTGGCATGCTCACCTTTCATCATGTAGAATATCAAATAGTGCAAGTTGAAAGTGGAATTTTCTAAGATTTTGGACCCAATAAGGTAGTCATGTGTGTCCTTAAATAAATAGTCATATTTTGAAAGGTAACAAATGGAACAATATAAGCATAGCATGTAGATCTTTAAACACTTGATTTATATTTAATGATAGACATTAGGTCTCAAATGTTAAGCTAGAATATAAACGTGCATGTATTCTAATAATATGGTAAGTGAATACAAAATTAAATATTGTGGGATATGTAATGCACATTTCAGTTAGATGGTAAAAGATAAAATAGTGACATTGGTTCTAAAATATTGGTAAATTGATACTTGTCTTTGATGCATATCTGAGATCCATTTGAAAATGCATAATCTAAAAGATCAATAGTTTGTTTTCAAAACATATGAAAGGAGGCATGTACATTTTTAGAAAATATTGCATATACTTTTAGTTTTCATATAGTTCAAGCTAAACTATAAAAATAGTCTTTGTCTTTATACACATGCACATGTTGCATATCTTTTGCAAATGCTGATTTAAATTGATAATTGTAAGTAGACTCTTATACAATTTTAGACCATAGTTAGAACTCAGGTTCTAACTATCACATGTAATGGCCTTGCATGGACTTGGAGGATGAGGTGACCCCTTCCTCAAGTCAATATAAATAACTGTAATCCAACTTGGATTTTTGTCATAAAATTTTGAATACAAGAGCAACATCAATTTTGATCATCAGCGAATGTGTTTATGTATTTTATTTTGATTTTTTTGTTAATTAGTTGTTAATTTATTTGGTTTTATGTTTCAATAATGTTTGGTTTGAAATAGTTGCAAATGAATTCTCAATTATTTTGATTGATGTATTGATTGTAGATGTGTAATAGATTTTGATATATTGGTAGAATATATTTGTTAAGATAATCAAGTTATTTGATTCATAATTATTAATGTGTACTAGTGCTTTATTTGATGTAATTTTTTTTTTGTGTGTAAAAGCTACCTCAGATACTTCACTAGCTTGAACCATCATCTTCTGAGTAAGAGTGTGCAACATGTGCCCTAAATGGAGCAACCTTTGTCTAATAAATGTGAATTTCCTACATCATTATCGCCTTAGACTGCTTAGCCATGTTTGACTATATGTGTGCAATTGTTGATATCAATATGCATAGGTTTTGAGAGCATAGGTCTATTTATAAACCAACTAGGGAAGTAGTTCTTGAGAATCATAGAGCCTTATTTTCTTCCTTACCCTTCCCTTATTTTTTAATTTTTTTTTACACCTACCCAGTTTATATTAAAATCAACCATCCATCTAACTCACATAGAGATTAATTACCTTTTAGGGACCACACCTCTATCCAAAAACTTTTTTAACAACCTGCATTCCCTACAAGCTATTCCATCAATAGGTTGTCAAAGACCGCATAGATACAACTCATGTCTTGAAGTAGAGTTTACCTTCATTGAGATATTAAAATGTTAGAGGTTACCTCTTTGACTATAGTGTGCATAAAACATACATCAACATTATATGTGTGTGTGTGTGTGTGTGTATGTAAAATGTGTAGAGTGCTACCTCATTAACTGTGGTGTGCATAAAACCTACCTCAACAATATATGATGTAGTGTGTCTTAAAATGTTAGAGGCTACCACAGTCAACTGAGGTAGCTTCATAACATTTACCTCAAGAGATATATGATATAGGTTTTATGCATACCATAGTCAATGAGGTAGCTATATATATATTTATATATATATATATATATATATATATATATATATATATATATGGTATAAATGCATGATTATGGATTGTGTAACACACTTGATTTGAGTATACCATTTTGTGTGTGTGTGTGTGTGTGTGTTTGTTTTATACGCAATTTTATTTTTCATGAAAACATTATTACTAATTGGTGTGTAAATGATTGTTTGTTATATATTTTAATGTTATAGATATAAGCATTAAATAATGTATTTAAGAGTTTAAATATAAATCATTTATGATGTTCGAATGTCTTTGTTTATATGTGGAGTATAAACTATTAATGAACTTGTGATATACTATTGTTTCATGGAGAAACAACATTATAAGTTACTTAGTATGATAGGTATCTGACAATTTTGATGTGATCATACCCAGATAGTATGTTTAAGACTTTTTTTAGATTATATTTATTATATGTAATAAACTAGAATAATAGATTTATTTCACTTCATTTGATGGACTGAATAAATGTATGAGATATTTATTTACTTAGCATAATTTTAAAGGGAAATATTTTTATGACTTTATTAGTTTTTATATTATTACTTATTTTTACAAATCTCACACTCATGACCCTAGTTAACTAGTGGATAGATTCTACTAGCTTCATTAGCACCATCAATGCAAGATAAGGGGTAATCTGATTGAATGGTGTGTATGAATTTGACATATCCTAGAGATCATTTAGTATTGAAAATTTAAGCCAAAGTAATGTTTGATAAACATTGTCATTTAATATGTTGATATAGATTTAATATTTATGTAATATCATATTATAATGGATTTATTTATGGTACACATTATATATTTGATATCTTCAACATATGGTGTTTAGTTTTTTACACTGAATTCTTGCATCGTCATTATATACCCATCTGTGAAGCGAGGTCCTTCCCCTTGTTTTAGAGATAGTGGGGGTGATCTATGGTCTGTGGTTGGTGTTAAAAAGTGCTTGAATGATGTTTTCCCTCCAAACTAGAGTATTATACTTGAGACTATACTTGAACTTACATATTTATACTTGAGTTGTGAAGACTTTTAATTCATAGAGACTCTGCTTAGAGGATCTTTGCATCATGTTTTATCATTAGAGATATTTTTAATGTATTGCTAAGAACTATATCATTTATTCATTATACTTCTACAGTATTGGCTATAATGTTGTATCAGCCATGGCTAAATTTATACTATTTCATTTATGATGATATGTAGTATATATTATTGTTTTAGTATTGGTCATGATTTCTAATCTATTCTTAGTGATCTTTAGCTAAGTGGATTAGCTATAGCCTTTTTATTTAACTAATTTAATATAAATAGTTAAAGATCACTAGTTAGGCTTCTCATGGTGAAATCTATATGTTGGATATGTGTATTTAATTTCAAAAGACAATTATTATAATATCAATGTAACAATGTAGTGGGGTTATTACATTGTGGTATCAGAGCTAAGGATCAAACACTAGGATTTAATGTGTCTGCTAACACAAATTCATTCTCTTGATAAATAGGAAGAATAATGATGTGTACTAGACTAGGTAGTGAGGGTAATTTTAATACCAAACCACTTGTTGATCCAAATCAGTTTGCTACTAAACAAGTTACAAATTTAGACCAAACCCTCATGACCATTCAAGAGACTAGGGACCATATCACAACCCAATAATAATAATTACATGGACATAAAGAGGAAAATGATCAATAAAAAGCTAAAGATCATCTTGATGAGTAGGAACATCTTCAAGAGTAGAGCCATGAGGAGGTGCCATAGGATCTGAAAGATCGAGTAGCTAAAGAGTTAGCATACAACATGAAAAAGGTGATTCCATCCAAGTCTGATGGAACTATTTTGGGGGATGGAGCTAAAGCATGGATAATAAAAATGGAGAAATATTTTGAGATTCAATATTATTTTCACGTCATGAAAGCAATCTAGGGGGCTTATCATCTTATTGGTGAAGTAATAACTTGGTTATCAAACATGAATCTCATAATGAATCTTGACTCAACAACCACTACTTGGGAATAGTTTGTGACATTATTTAGGTCATGATGGCTTCCAAATATGTAATTTGATCAAAATATTATAGTTTATTATAATTTTAATTAAGGATATTTTATAAAGAATGAATACTATGAGTAATTCAACAAGCTTCTTAAGTATGTACCTTAGTATTAAGAAGATGAGAGGTTTAGAATCAATAAATTTATCATGGGATTGAAACCCCAAATTGGTTTTGAAGTATATATTCATGGTCCATCTACCATGGATCAGGTCTTTGATAAGGTTGTCAAGCAAGAATAGAAACTAAAATCTCTTGCCTAAGTTAGAGATAAGTTCAAAAAGAAATTTGGAATTTCCAAACCAAAATCAAGAAAAAGAATTGGAAGTAGAGGAGAAAATATTCCAAGGGTTATTTCAAGAATATAAATACCAAGTTCAATAGTGTTTCATGGGAGAAGAAACCTGGTAATGGTTTCAAGGGTGGTTTAAAGGGAAACTAATAATCTATGAAAAAAGGACCAGTTAGAGGTTGCTTCATTTGTGGACATGACTATTTTTATTAAGAATGTCCTCAGCATAAATCAAATAATAGTGGTTCAACTTCTTAGCAAGGTAAATTTTAGCAATGGATTCATACAATTATTAACAAATGACAAGCTAATTATCAAGCTTTACCCATAGAACTATAAAGTATTTTATTCAACCATCCAGGTTTTATTTTGACCAATACAAGAGTTATAGAATATTTTATTTCTCATATGATGGTTATTAAATTATCTATAATGTTTTAAGTAATGTAAAATTCCTGGTTGGTATAATATAGGAATGAGTAAAAGGTTAAAGTTGGCAAGTGTCTAGTCAATGTAGAGATTAGTTTGCCTAGATTCACTATAGTAGTAAATCTTTATGTAGCATTGTTTGGATCATATGATGTGATCCTAGGAGTCAATTGGATTTTAAATCATAAATCCAAGGTTGACTATTTTTTGAATTAGGTTGAGAGTTAAGATGATTTTGGAAATTAGACACAAGTTCAGGGTGAGAAAAAGGAGTTGAAACTAAGCCATATTTCTGTAATTCAACTCAAGAAAGATCAAAGTAAGGGATGTGAGGAATATATTATTAAAAAAAATGAGATGGAAGAATCTAAGTAACCATATATCTAATATTATATTTTTCTAAGAAACTTTCATGATGTGTTTGTATAAGAATTACCAAGATTATCTCCTAAGCATGAGTTTAATTTCTTGATTGATATCATACCTAGATCAGAACTACAATCAAAGGTACTATACAAAATTACAACCTATGAATTGGTATAATTAAATACATAAATTCAATAATTATTGTCAAAAAGACTAATTCAATCGAGTGTGTCACCATGGAGTGCACAAATAATCTTCATGAAGAATAAGGATGGCAATCTTCACCTATGCATAGGCTACATGATGTTCAATAAATAAATGATCAAAAACAAATATATGTTTCCATGCATTGATGATCTCTTTGATTGATTGAGAGGGGAAATACTATTTTCCAAGATTGATCATAAAGAAGGGTATCACCAATTGAGGATCCATGAAGAGGATATTCAAAAAAAAACATTCAAGACTCGATATGGGCATTATGAACTCATAGTGTTACCATTTGAATTGATGAATTTTCCAACAACCTTTATGAATATTATGAACATTTTATTCAGAGATTACCTAGATCAGTTTGTGTTGGTCTTCATGGGTGACATCCTCATTTAATCTAAGGATGAAGAAGAACTCTTGTAGCATCTAGAATTGGCTTTGTAACATTTGTGGAAGCATAGATTATATTGTGAATTGTCCAAGTGTGATTTTTTACAAAATCAAGTGTAATATTTAAGATATATTATCTCTATGGATGGAATTTTAGTATATCCAACAAATATAAGATCTATAATGGAGTGGTTATCACTAAAGAGCGTGCATGAAGTAAGAAGTTTCATGGCATTAGCAGGCTATTAAAATAAATTCATTCAAAATTTATTTAAGATAGATAATTTGTTTACCTCTCTTCAATGGAAGAATCAATGTTTTGTCTAGTTAGATAAGTATTAAGTAGCCTTTCAAGAACTAAAAATGAGGCTTAATTTAGCACCAATGCTAAGATTTCCCAATCCTAATGGTCAATTTTAAGTGATCACCGATGCATCTAGGGATGGACATGGAGGATTTATTATGCAAGATGGTTTAGTGGGAGCCTATGAGTCTAGGAAATTGAAGCCATATAAGGTGAATTATGCCCCTCATGACCTAGAAATTGCAACCATTGTACATGCTTTGTAGTTTTAGAGGCATTATCTATTAAGAAAATAATTTTATCTTAAGATTAATAACTTATAAATCATCATCTTCACCAAACCAAATCTAAATGCTCATCAAAGATAATGGTTAGAGTTATTATTTGATTACGATTTTGATATTAATTAATAAAAGGAAAATAGAATAGAGTAGCTAATGCTCTACACCATTTAATTACATAGTAGTTATATCCACTATCAAGAGTAATTTTAGATATCAAGTGATCAAATTCTCACCAAGATATGAATTCTAGAATTAGGTTAGGAAAGCATTGTTTGAGAATATTTAGAATCCTAGGTATAAGGGTTTAATGATAGAGAATGATGGTATTTTGAAGTAAAATGGTAGGAGGTACATATCTCATAGAGAGAATATGAGGAGCATAGTACTAAATAAATTGCATAACGTCCCATATTCAAGACATCCAAGACTAACCAAGCTCATGGGTAAGCTTAGACCATTATATTTATGGAAAGGAATTAAGAGAGATGTAACATATTTTTTGTCTCAATGTCTAGAATGTTAGTGTGTGAAAGATGAACATATGTGCATATGATTGGATTTATCTATCTACACAACATTCCAGAATGGAAATGGCAAGTGATAAATATAGAATTTATCCAAGGTTTACCATTATTATAGAATAAGAATGATATGATCATGGTAGTAATTGATAAACTAACCAAGGTAGCCCAATTCATACTAGGCAACTTGATAGATGATGCACCCATTATTGCAAATAGATTCATGAAGTGTATCAATTTCATGGTTTTCTAGAAAAGATCATTCTAGATCGATATCTAAGGATGACTTATAGGTTTTGGTTGACTTTAAATTCAACTTTGGGTATGCAATTAACTTTAGCACTACATATCACCCACAAATAGAGTGAGTTAACTAGGTTTTATAATATATCTTTTGTATGTATGGCATGGATCAAAAATACAAATGGGAGAAGTACCTTCCATTAGTTGAATTTTCTTACAACAATGCATACTAATTAACATTAAAAATGGCTCCATTTGTGGAATTGTATGGAAGGAAGTGAAGAATACCAATCAATTGGGACATGTTAGAAGATAATGTAGTCTTTGGACCTGATATGACTTCAAAAAACAAAATAACAAGTCAAGACAATTTGGTAGAGGTTGGCCAAGGCCAATAATACATAGAAAATCTATGTTGATCT
>JARHVA010004547.1:635000-660000 GCA_037957365.1 Torreya grandis | reverse complement strand
CCTAAGATAATACCTTCAATCATCAACATGTAGCATTTTTCATGAATCAAAGATAACTAGATATCTTGATAGCATTAGACAACTTTATCAAGTTTTTTGAGGGATTCATCATATGTTTCCCCATAGACTATGAAGTCATCCATATAGATTCAAATGTAATCATGGGATAGATCATAAAATATGGTTTATATATCCCTTTAAAAGGTGGATAGAGCATTTCACAAACAGAAAGGATGTATAGCATATGCATAAGTACCCCAAAGACATGTAGAGGTAGTCTTATTATGGTCCATAGGAGATATTTTAATCTAATTAAAGCCATTAAATCCATCAATAAAGAAGTAATTTTTTCTTGATAATGTGTCAAAAACTTCATCAATAAAAGGGAGAGAAAAGTGATCTTTCCATATAGATGAATTTAATTCTATATCATCGATAATTATACACCATTTACCCCTCCCCTTTTAGGTACAATAACAAAGGGTGAAACTCATTTAATATCAAAAATAAGATGTAACTTAATTTTGACTTTCTTTGACAATAGAGTTAATTCAACATTGTGGTTAGAAAATGGGATTAAAATATTCCTTAATATAGATATGGTGGGTAAATAAATATGGATTAAATCCTCTCATATCATGATAATCAAATAATATTTTTTAATTTTTTTAGAACATGATGGCTAGCTTGGTCTCTTGTTGAGGTTTTGATTTATTATTGATATTGAGAGATTGTCTTGGAAATATTTCCTATTATTTGGATTGAGACAACATGGATTATATAGTACCCAATAGTTGAGCACATTTACAATGGTGTGGAAGTATTTGATGAAGGGTCCTAGTATTTATTTTAGCATTGGAGTGACCAACTTTAGGGAGAATGTTTGTGAGAGGACATCATATACATTACAAGAGATTATTTTTTTTTTAATATTTTTTATATGTTTTTTCAAGATGTGAGAAAGGATTGTGTCTTCCTCTTAATCTCTCAAGGATATATTATAGTCAATTTTTCAAAAAGTATGCAAATAAACTTATTCCTCATCCACCTCTTCCAACCACAAATGTTTTTTTTGCTTCATAGGAATATTTGGCTGGTGGGTATGACACTAAATTTTTAGTGTAATTTACATTTAAAATTAGCATGTTTCCTAATATATAGTCAATAAAATCATAATATGTAGCTAAACATGGTATTCCTAAGAGATATATATATATATATATATATATATATATATATATATATATATATATTCATGTTGTTATTGGGTTTTAGGATAATGAAATCATCTAGATATTCTCATGAATCCATGATGATGACTAAATTTTTAATCATTCCTTCTGGTTTGACTATGGATATATCAATTATTTACATGATTATAGGTATTTGGTGAAGTTATTATAGTCCAATTTTAAACATGATTTTCATAGTAATGACATTAATGGATTCTCCTAAATCAATCAATGTATTAGGTATCAACTTGACATAGGTGTTGACATTAACTACAAGGATGTTAAGATCATAATACTTAGGTGGAATAATATTTCCTACATGATGTTTGTAAGTTGTCAAAATACTTAGATAGTATTGGGATACTTCCTTTTACAACTAGATTTGTTCAACCATAGCCCATAGATATCCTAGTGTATATGGGAACATATTTTATGGCCTTAAAAAGTGAGACCTTGACACACATTATTTTAATTATGTTAGTAAATCAAACTTAGGTTCTTGATAAGGATATTTAATGTTAAACCTTTTAGGTAAAATAAGATTGTAGGCCATTATTATATTCTAGTGGACTTGGTATAGGATTAGAAGTGGGTTTTAGTAGTTGTGTATTAGTATAGGTGTCTTTAATCTCCTCAAGAGGTTCATTAATCATTAGTGGGGTAGGTTATAAAATGTATTGAATGAAGGTGGAGTTCATTACTCTCCATAGTGTAGGTTGGATATTGCATTATTTTGGTGATTTATGTTTGTTAAACCAACTTTTTGGTGGGGTTTGGTATAGGTTGTTTGAGTAATCATGTTTTTATAAGAGCTAGTTGTGTATTTGGCATCAAAGTTGGTTGTTATTGTTGTTATAATTATTATGGCTAGGGGAATCAGAAAATTTAGTTTAACTAGGGTTTATTACTCCTTTTTGGTTGATGTTATAGTTTGAAGGATCAGACCATTGTGTTGGATAGTTATCAATGATGTCATGAAGGTGTTCTGGTGAGTTAATGAAGTGCCTTGATAGTCTAAGTGATAATGACAAAGTGTGAAATGTGTTTTTCCTAGTATGCTTAAATGAGGCTTGGTTGATCTTCAATTTTGACATGGTTAGAGATGTTTAGGGATGACTATGGAGTACATATCATGTGAAAGAGGTCCCTAAGATGTTTTCTATGTTTAAAAATATTTGAGTAAGTACTTTGATGATGTCAACATTCACATGCTTGGAGGTTTCAAGAGGAAATGGTCATATTGGTTTGTTCAGTATTGTGCCTAGATCTTATGTAGTAAATCTTAGGTCATGCACCTAAGTGTGTTAAAAGATATCCAAGTTCAAAGTTGGGAGTTCATGTAATCTGATAGTATTTCCCATACTTAGCCAAATTTACATGAATTAATAAAGAGCTGAGTAAGCAATTTGGTGATGGCATATCTCTAGTATGTCGATGTTTCAAGAGAAGTTGATCATATGAGTTTGTTCAGTTTTGTGCCTAGTTGACTTGTAATAAATTTCATATCATATACCAAAGTGCATCAAAATATATGCATGTGCAAATTTGGCCTTCTAGGCAATTCTTGACATTATTGGCTCTCTGATAAATAAATTTAAGGAGGAATTTTAATGATGTTATATCTCACATGTGTGAGGGTTCTAGGAATATATTGACACAAGGTTGGATTTTCTTATGTGAGGAGATTTTATGGTCCAAGTTTGAGAACATGCACCTAAATAAATCAAAATATATGAAGGTGAAAAGCTAACCTTACAAACAGATTGTAATGGTTCCCATACTTAGTAATTTTAAAAAAAGTTAAAGTTTGATTAACATTGATGGAGCGCATTACTCCAAGATACTAGGAAGAAGTAAGATGGTGATAAGGGTTCAATGTTTAACATTAAGCAGAGATAAAGATCAAGATTCTTCCAATGATCAATGGTGAGTGGGTGATTGTATAGATATATATCAATGGTGTCTTTTAAATTCAAGAGGTCAATGTTACAATTGTCTAGAATAGTTAAATATATGAAAATCTTAAAGAGATAAATGGAGTGTATGAGGTCGAAGTTACCAAATTACACAAGATGAGGTCAATTATTTGAGGTTTATCATCTGGGAATTACCACACTATGAATTAAATTTTGAATAAGATCAAAGTTGTATGTTTAATTTGATCAACAATACATAAGATACGATAATAGTGTTGAAGGTTTAACTATGACTGTTTGCTTTTGAATATTTGAATTTGCAAAGGAAAAACCAGTGCTCTATATTTTGGCTATATCTTTCAATCTATATGTGATTTGCTCATTATGTAAAAAGAAAAATTGTAGAGGACTTTAAGGTGCACCTATAAATATATATTTTAATATTTTAAAGTGTGTAAATACATAGTTATGAATGTTCAAATTTGATTATGTGTTCATGTGTATTCTATAAGTAACCTGAGAAGATTATTTGAGATTGTTTTGATATTATTTTGATATATCTTGATGAATTGGATATTGGGGAGTGTTTTATAATCCATGAGGATGATTTTATTGCATTATGAATGTTTCTCCAATCATATGTAGTATGAATAAAATTTTATAAGTTGACTATGTATTCGTTTATGGTGACTCTATGCATAAAATTTTATTTGAGAAAATTATGCTTAAGCAAAAGGGTACTATGTTGGTGATTGGAACTTAAGGGGGACCTTAGATAATATAAAATTATTACATGCTTTTTGAAATGGTCTTATGTTCTTCTTTGGTTTGGTGATGTGTTAAATGGGTGAATAGGTCTCCATAAGACCTATAAGAGATACAAGGGCGTAATTGAAAGGTGTAGCTACTTAAGGGTGACTCATAGATGTTATGGCCAACCTATGAAGAATATACTGAGATATGTATTCATCTGATATATGCCTTAATGGCTAAGGCATGTTTAATGGCCAACTAAGATGTTGATAATCATGAATGCTCTATATATAGTGATACCAAATGTGTTGGTTTCTAGATTAGAAGAGAGACTTGTGTGTCAAATTTACATTTAAGAGTATAGTGTTGTAAATAAAAGGAAAGGGTAGGTAACCTATGAATGATTTGAAGAGTATAACATATTGATAAACTATGTATATGACCTATAGGTCACAATTCTATTGGCAGAATAGTGATCTTGTTATTTGAGTATGAGCAAAGGTGAAGAGTGATAATCAGATGTCCATCATCAGGTGTTGAAGACATCAATTCAAAGTTGGATGTGATCATAGGTTTTGCTATGGTATCTCATCATCTATGGGGTTTCATCCTCCTTGCAAGGTGAAACTTAATAAAGGTCTAGTTGTTGTGGTAGCTCAGCTAGATACATGTAATAGCTCCTTATGGGATTATAATCTCACTAAAATAAGGTATGGTAGTTCCTTGATCAATTACAACTAGCCTAAATTAGTTCTTGTGATTATATGATAGTATTACAATTGTAGGTTCCAGTGGCTTTTCTCTCCCAATAGGTTTTCCCACATAAGTCATGTGTTATATGATTGATCTTGCATTGTCTTTCTTGTTCATTACTATTAATGATGTGTATACTTTATGAATGCTTATGGTAATTGATTAAGAACTTGAAAGGATTGAAATTGAAGTTATATTTTTTAAGCTTATTGATACACCCCCTATTAATGACTCTACCTCTAACACATTATTTATTATTATTTTGAGTTTTCTAAGGTTAATTATGTGAGGGTTATGTTTACCAATTTTGAGGTGTCCAAGGCTAAGTTTGGCATGGATACCAAATGATTGGGGCTGAGACATTTAGTTGTGACCAATTATATCTAATAAATTCAATAATAATTAGGAACACCTTACAATTAATAATTTGAAAATGCAAATTTTGGATTCATAGCTTGATTGTTAGGCTTAGGTGGCCATTGTCTTCATTTTACTACATAAAAAATCTGATCTCCTTATCCAATAATTACATGTAATTATCTTGGGATCCTCCTCAATTATGCTAGACATTTCCACTTTAATACCTTAACATTCAAAATCTACTTTCTTCTCCTAATAGTCCAGATAATAAACCATCAAGATTTTCTCTATTTCTTCTTAGTTTTTCCTTATGTGCACCATATGTAGCTAAGTAGCTATATGACAATGATATCCTACTTCATATCTTACAGTAAATTATTTAACTCAATTTTTAGAGTCTATTTTTAGTTGATGAATGAATTATTTTACTATTATAGGTTGTATTCATTTTTGACCTTGAGTAACTCATGCATAAAATTGATAACTCATCAAATGATAACATTGAGGAATCTCTTCCACTCATCGGGTCCAATGCCTCCAAAAAATCTTGTTTGAATCCTTTAAATACTATTAATTTTATGGATTCTCTATTGATTATAGTCTACTTGAATTTTTGTAGGCTAAACATAATCCATTACATGTAATATTATAGTGATTCATCTACCTCTTGTGTTATCTTGAAGATGTCATCCCTCTTATAGTTCCTTCCTTGACAATAATCTTGATATTTGGAAATAAGCTTCTCCTTCATTTCTTCCAAAGTTTAAATTGCATCCTTCCCTAGTCCCTTAAACAATCTAAGGTCTGATTCCTTGAGTGTTATTAGAAACAACATCATATTTTGAGTATCTTGATTATAATCATATCTATGACATGGGTCATCAAACTCAATGTGGAATGTATCTTGATCTTCACTTGGATTTCCCCTAAAATTATGAAGGTAAAAATGAGGTATATTATTAATAGGTGCATTCCTCATATGGGTGTGGATGGGAAATTGTAAGGTTGTAGTCTCATTAGAAATGTTCTCTTCTTGATGGTACTCCATGAATGCCCTTACTATAGGTAGACCAGAAGCTTCCATATTCCCCTCTTTGAATTATTAATCAATCTATATAATCTATGGTGAGTAGTAAATGGAAATATTGGGATTTTATAGGGTAAAAGAGTGTCTTCTATATGGGTGTAAAAGAGTGGAAGTTCTTGAGGATTTTGATATTTATCCAATAAAGAGTTTGTCTAATTCAATGGATTCTATAGTTTTGATGTTCCTATTAATTTCTATCTTGGAAAGAAGTTTGGGTGAGGGTGGAGGGAGATGAATTCCATATTATTTAGTATGAGGTGGCCAAGTAGGAATCCTCAAAAATGGTTTAGAAGGGTACTTCTTATGGGTATGAAAATCCCTTCCTCCTAATTCTTAGTTGGTGCTACCAGTCTAGTAAATAAATATTATGTCCATAGTTCTTCTAATGACCATTGTGGATTATCTTCAGGTGTTTCCTCATTATATCTAATTGTTGGAGGTCATAACTCTTTTTTTGTAGCAAAAAACAACTTAGTACAAATTCTATCTAGGTCTAGTCTCATTTCCATTACATGCAAATTAACTAACTTATTTTTGTAATTTTGCATACCCTTCCTTGCATTGGGTTAGTACAACATGCATTTTTTGATTTTACATTAATATAATTTTTCAAATATTGAAAATTGTGTCTATAAAGTAAGAAATGTAACTAGGAAAGCATTAAATTATTATAAAAATATAATAAAGAATTGGAAATAAAAATAATTTATCAATTTTGGAGATAGAAATGTTGTGAAACATTTTGTGGAAATAAAGACAAAATGATAATAAGAATTTTAACCACTAATTAAGCTAGTGCAAACCAATCTATAAACATATAGCCTGATCGACAAGATAGGGTAACCACTTGGTTTGTAAAACAAACTATTTCATTAATTATCAACCTAGGGTGTGTTTATATTTGACAAGATGTTGGAATTGTATTTGAAACACTTAATCACTTGTTGAAATTTATCAATTACAGAGAGGAACACACTTTTTATAATGCAATTTACATGTATTAAAATTACTTGGAAATAAATAAATTGAAATTATTTGAATTAAATTTGGTAGAAGATTCCTCTAATAAATTAATAATCATTTAAACTTATTTAAAAAATATAGTAATTAAGTATAATACTTAACTCACACATATGAAGAATACAAAGGAAATAAATAAATACTTGCACACTAATCCTATTGACTAATCTAACGAGCTAGGATATTATCTACAACTCCTCCTTAAGGGGGACTCCTCAGTTGGGTTTGAGTTCCAATCCTCTTCTTAAGTTTTATTGATTAAAATTTAGAATATTTATTTCATTCATTATCCTATAGAAATTAAAGATTGCTATAGAAATGATTACAAACATTATTATTGATATTAATACTATTATTCACACATGAATTTCCTATTACTCCCTTATTCATGGTCTGAGTCCCTACTCAATTATATATAAAGGTGACCATATATTATTACCTAACAATAAATGTTAATAATATAAAATAGAATTAGGAATAAGTCTAATCTAGGACAATGCTCCCAATAATGACTATAGGAAAATAAAACGTGGGAAGCTTTGTTTGAGAGATAATAATAATATAAGTTTACTACAATGAGAAAGATCTATTTCCAATGTCCTTCAACATTAGACATCATATTTTTACATGAAATATCCAATCTCCAACTTCTTTCATCATGTATAACAATCTCAATATTATGCTATAACTACTATAGGTCAAGACATGGTATTGACAATTTATACAAGTTCAATATGGCCTTCTCCAAGTATCTACGAGCACATCTCTTAGTTTCTTTGGGATTTCATTACCTAGGTATTTTTAGTTAACACTTTACATAAGTTTTACAAGTTGTCACTACTTAGAACACTACACCATTGCTATGGTGTGTCATTCCCTGTATTGCTACGGGATGTAACTACACAAATTTTTTGCATGGTAATCATGCTTACTCAAATTACATGAACACATAAATTATAAATAAACCAACAAAAACATTGACCATGATACATATTAATCACAAAGAAAAACAATTTCATTTATATAAAAATAGATAATATATGAATCATGTTTCTTATTACTTTAGTAGGAAAATATATAAAGGATGGATTAAGATATTTAACAATAGGAGGCTCAAAGATAGATTTTTATGGTTTGAAAGTACACTAATTACATGGCTCATTATCCTCTACAAGTTGAGATGAAATATGGAAATATGACCACCATAAAATGCTTAACTAGAAAGATGAAAGTTAAGAGCAAGTAAATTTTGCTCTTACTACTATTCCACAAGTATTAGAACTAAGCATAAGTTTAAATACCAAAATAAAACAAAAATGGATGTTTTTTATGAAGGTTTGTGAAAGAGGAAAGGGTGTATAGAAAAGGCACAACAATGTTGTGAATAGTAAATGTCCCAAAATTATTCAACAATGAAAAATAGTAGGTTTTGAGTTTGTAACAACTCAACATATAAATTAATATTAGGTGGTATGTTATATTGTTTAGTCTTGATATGTATTATAAAAAAAAAATCATACTTGATCACTCTAACAAATAGGTAAATTATGACACACTGAAGACATGATAATAATTCAAGGAATAACTGAATCCATAAGACCCAATATATAACACCATTACCTACTCTAATTATTATTTTTAGAATCTCATAACCATGTAAGCTAGTAATATGTATTAATGGCATTAGGCACATTTGGATACATTATTTCAGTGGTAGTAGAACTACACTTTGGTAAGGTTCTTATATGGACTAAATCCTATTATTTTAATAATGAATAAACATGACATTTAGTCATTAATGGATGGTATTTGAATAAATATATTTGGTTATAATTTTATAGTTTGTTTTAATACTAAAACAAACTATTTTTTTAGTTATATGGGTTAAGCCTATTCTTAACTTTGCATTATTATTATTTTATGTACCGTCTAGAATATAGGAGTGCTCTTTGGCTTATTTATATGAACTTATCCTAGGTTAATAACAATGTAGATTATTTATTTTTTATTAACATGAATTTAATATACACGGTGATAAAAACCACATTACATCAGTAAACATCACCCAAAATCACATTAGAAACAAGAAGAGAATTAAGCATAAATTACAACACCTGAGAGAAGAGTCAAAGGATCTTCCTTAGGTTATAGATTAGTCCAAGCATAAGGATATATATAATTAGGATATGGTGATACCCAACCATACATAGGGTTTAAGTTCATATCTATCACCCATTCATACCAGGTTGATTTTGAGTAATATTACTTATAGGAAAACCCATATGGGAGAGAGTTGTATCAAGTTACTATGTAGTGGTGGTGACTACCATCCCCTTATGGGAAGCGAGGGGAAAATTAGTTATGACTATGTGAATATATTCTATACATCCTAGGATGTGGTATAAATAGACCTTAGGATGGGCCATCAATGAAGATGTGGCTCACTATGTAAGGATCTCTCCCTAGTGGTCCAAAAACTCCTGTAGATGATGAGCTTCCATAGAAACTTTCTTAGTTTGAATTTGAATTTACATGTAGACAAAATATATAACACAAACCATATCATTAATGTAAAAGAGACAAGAACATTCAACATTTTTAAATAAAGTATTATTTTTTACCTTCCATGATTGGAATAAAATCACATCTCTAAAAAAACTCCATAGAAAATTAGTAGTAGGTCAGTTGGCCAAATCCCCAAGTAAGGCAAGGTACCAAGATAAAGTCTTAGGGTGATAAATTTGAAAGAGGCTATGAATAAATTTATAGATAGACTGAGATATTAGACCAAACTATAAGATTTGTTTTATGGACTCTTGACACTTGTAGGTGGGGAACTTGAGCAATTCTGATGTGAGAGAGCCACTTCTTGAGTGGAAGATCCTAGTATACCAGTAACTAGGTGAAGTGGGCTAATTTGGGCTCAATACAAGCCATCATAATTTAGTCAAGCCTAGAAAGGCATGTCTTATTAGAGTAATTAAGACCTTATCACCTACTGAGCTTGATGAGAACAAAAGAGAAGGGACTAAACTTTATAAAGGAGTCCAAAGGAATTTTTTTTTTAAAAGGTGTCATAATTCCACCTTGATTCCCTCCACCACAAGTGGGGTGGGTTTAATCCTAGATTGTATAACATTAAGTTTGGAATTAGATCCTAATTATGAAGAATTGAAAGAAATTATGCATTATTAAAATGAAATATTGCTTTTAAATATGAACAAGTAGTCCAATCCCTACTAGATCCCAACTCTCAAATGGTAAGACTTCCTTTCCTCAAGAGACTTAATGCTTTAAAATGAGGTAACTCTACCAAAAGAGTAATAATATTGGTCATGATGGGAGACGACCATATATTATGACCATTAAAATATAAACCAATGAGAAAACCATCACCAATATATTTTAAATGATGCTTGATAGCCTTAAAATCCTTTCATTTACTTTTGGCCACAAAATAACCTTTAATTTTAAATAGAGTCAACATTATGTGAAGGGTGTAGAAGCTAACATTTTTTAAAAAGGGTTTTCCATAGGGGTATATAGAGGATATTAAATGACTTAGTAATATTCTCTAGGGTAAATTACCTTCAATAACTCTAACAACCCATTTTTCACATAAGGTTGAGATTTGCCTATAGATATCAATAATTTCCATACCTCATTTATTATGATGGAGGCATTAGATGTCCCAATAAATTATATGGAATCTCCTCATTTTTTTTGGAATTAGACCAACTTATCATACAAAGCCTTAGATAGAGCCCAATAGGAAGAGTAATGAACATGGCTAGCTACCAATATTTATTAGAAACATATAATTTTCCTAATAAGGAGAGAGGTTTGGGAATTTTATATTCAACCTTAATTTAAAAAAACTTAATGATATATTCTAAAATATATACAATATAACTATTAAATTCAAAGGTTATTCCTATAAACTTAAATTTTTCTCCCCTATTGATCCATTTCCTCTTCAAATGGGGAAGCCATTTAAGCATATGCATCATTTTTTGAATGAAATATTTTTTTCTACTCCATTGTAAACTAGACCTAGAGGATATAAAGAAAATATCAAGATATTTCATGGCTTCTAAGAAAACATATTCCCATCATTAAAAGGTGAGGAAAGTATCATCAGTAAAGTGCCCATTAATGATTTGAGAATATAGGTCAGGTAAACCAATAATCCACTTAGTATAAAGGTGAGAAGATATCCAAAATATTTTAGAAAGAGAACACATAGATATATAGATAGAGATAAACATTGATGGATGGAGAATTGGATGAATATAATATCTATTAGAGATAATTAATAGTGAGGTAGGTGGAGGCATATTTCAACAAAGTTTAGACTTTTGAGTTAAAAACCTAGCCAAAACCAAGAGTCTTTAGCATAAGTAAGATAAAATTACATTCAATTCTATCATATGTTATTTCAAAATCCAATTTGAGAAAAATGGTTCTATGATGTGAAGAGCTAGCCCATTGCACACCTTTTCTAACAATAATAAGGTTATCAATAATATATCCAACTTTAATAATTTATGTTTTATCTGGTCTAATAATAGTAGTAATAATAAGGATGAGAATATTGGAAAGAGTATTAGAAAGGATCTTATATGAAACATTTAAAAAAGTGATAGGCTAATAGCTGGTAATGACCTCTAGGTCACTGGCTTTAGATATGAATTTAATATTACCTTAATTAATTATGGCACCCAAAGTTTAATTTTTCAAGGATTCTTTGTAAACTTAAAGTAGATAAGGGTAAATTAATTCCCATTTGGATTTATAAAATTCAAAAGGAAATCGATCATGATTAGAAGCTTTATCATTAATCATGAAGTGAAGAGTTTATTTGAGTTCATGGAGACATAGAGGTGCCTTAGAAATCCATTGGCATATATGTTTATGATTTTAGGGAACCACATCAAATTATTATCATAGTGTTTGGGTTATTTCCACTATTTCCACCTAAGATTGAAATGATAATTTATCATGGTCTATAAAAGTAAAGGATACATCAAGAAGGGAGGTGAGCCTTGTTTGAGATGACTTGATAGCTTTGATATCTTCATAGGCTTGTTTATTTTTGAAGGATATTTAAAATTCTTTTAAAACCTTGTCTCCAATTTTCAGCTAATGAAGACAAGCACAAATTTTTTCCCCTTTAGAAGCATGAACATCCACCACCTTGATTTGGTGTTTGAATGAGGCCACCATTCTTTGTATGTAGTGATTGAAGGGATTGTATTCAATGAGGAAGGAAACTCTCAAAAATTCATCAAGCATAACTTCATCCTAAATTTTTTTGGCACAAATGATTTTTCTTTCCATATTGCTATAAAAATGTGTTAGTGTTTAAAATAGCCTTATTATAGCACATAATCTAGCTATAATCATAAGGGTAGATTGGGTGCAAGTTTCAAACTTATAAAATAAGCTGGATTTTCATCCCATGGTTTAATAAAGATGTGTTTAGAATGAAACTATTACATAAAACTTGTAAATAACTTGTGATTCATACCAAAAATAAACATTTTGGGGAAATTTATGATATAATTTATTTAGAATAAACATTTACAAGTTAAAAATTAATAATGGATAAAGAGAATAATTTCTTTTAACAACATGTAATGGTTAAATCTTTTGAGAATGTGATTAACACTAATATGGTAGTTGGACCACCTAAACTAAGGCATAATATTTAGTGTGTTCTACCAAAGGAGAGGGTCAAAAATAACCATCCTATTATTAAATTAATACCATGTTTCACATTCTCCCATGTACCATATCATGGCCAAGCCACCAACCTTATCATTAGTGTTTTTAAACATATTAAAATCCTTGCACATGAGCCACATTGTAAAGGGTAAATTTTCAGATAAAAATTACCATAAACAAATATATATTAGGGCCATTATTTATAACGTAAATGTTGATAAAAACTAATTGATGACCATAAATATACCAAAAATTTAAATCTCTTGGTGTGATGAGCCTTCCCCCATGTCAAAAACTAATGGGGAAAATTTTGGTGATACCAACACACTAGCACTAACATGTCCTTCCTCATGAAGAGTGTAAAACCTAGTTGCATCAGGTGAAAGACACTTCAAATTATCTTATGTAATAAATTAAAAAAAATAACTTGTTATAGATAACCAAAATTTAATGAACTAATCTACTAGCAGGAAACTCACACAAAGAATATTTGAAAGGACTCTGTGAGACCTTAAACATAAAAAGAGAATATATTCATTGGGAAATATAGTCCATTTGTATATCTCGCTAGCTATCCTCAATATATACAAGGGATTAAAAACTATTACACTAGTTTGGAAGAAAAAATCTCTCAATAGTACATCTTTAACCTATGGCGTGTCTAGGGATAGGTTTGGACAACTTGTCACTTACATAACTCTTATATTACCTTTCCACTTCTATCTATGTTCTTATTAGAGTTGGCATATTGAATAAACATGTATAAATAGAGTATATATAGGAGATAATGATAGTATTTAAGGAGGAGAATTCAATTTATACTCTTATTGCTTTGTTGTGGAAGTTTCCACCTCAAAGTGTCTCAACTATATCTATCAAGCATTCTTCTCTTTTATCAATTGTTTTTTTGGATCTATGTATTATACTCTTATTTTCATGACATAATATTGTATTTTGTGAACATATAAATAATTTCATTACAATTGGTATTAGAGATTGGATTTAGGCATGTTTATGTGTCATTATTTTTTTAGATTTGGTGTTTCAGGTCTTCTCCAAGTTGAAGGACTGAAAATAATAACTTGTGATACAATAATAATATATTTTTTTAGTCAATATGGTATTATTCAAAGTGACTTTTTGAAAAAAAGTACAAAAATTAAAAAAAGTTTGGAAAATTTTTCACCCTTATGAAAATTAATAATCATTGGATTTATGTCAGCTAGGTGATCATAATGATATAATATTCTAATACACTTTTTGGGCTAAATTTTTTACCCTCATGTACATTAGTAGTCATTGGATTCATCTTGGTGAGATGATCACAATCGTATAGTCTATTGATGTACTTTTTTTGGGAATAAAACCTTCCATCAAAGGGTTTGTGCATGGTTAGTCCTAACAATCATGGATAAAATAAAATGAAATAAAATCAAAAAACTCATCTCAAGGACAAAATATATTCTAAAACTTATGGTATGTTTGTTTCTAGGGTGCTTCATCAATTTTAGTAAGATTTACAAAGCTTATTTAAGAAAGATGATCTCGACGTAGTTGAATGGTACATCAATAGGGTAAGAGGGGACTTGAATGTTTTGAAAGATTAGTTAAAAGTTATAAATAGGAAATTATCCAATCTTACAGTCTAGACTTAACAAAATAACCATTCACCACTCCAATTTAGTTCTCCCCATTCAAGCAATCACACATCCAAACTTGGTCTGAAGTAATTTTTACCAAAAGTAAATTTATACAAGTTTTATGGTAAGGATCAACTCAATTGAATCAATCAAATAAAAATTATTATTTTATCTAAATTAGACTTCATGGGTGAAAAATTTGATCATGGACTCTCTATATCTGGATCCTGAGAAATTCAATTCATATAGATGGTTATTTTCTCAAAATAAAAGGAAGGACCTTTAGGTTACCTAGTATGTATTTAATGAATATTTATAACACCATCATAATAGTGTTTTAGAAAATTAATTTAGTCAATTAGCCAAACTATCTCAAATAGGGAATGTGAAGGATTATACTCATTAATTTGATAATCTCTCCTTACATCCAAAGGACATCAGTGAGGTAAATTTGACTGACCTATTTTTTGGTGGCCTCAAAGATAACATCAAAATGGAGGTTCACATGTTTAGTCCCATTTTAGTATCTAAACTCATACTAATGGTATGCATGGTGGAAGAAAACTATCTTTTCAATTGAATATATATTTTTTAATTTCCATGAATGTAATTTCCCAACCCCATCATTTCATTAGCCTACAAGATTGACCCCTCAGTAAATTGAAGAGAAGCATGAAAAAAGGTTATGTACCGGTTGTGATATAAAATCAATCAAAATACATAGATGTGTTCAAAGTATTTTGTTTTACATTGAAGTTATCAATGATGATGAATATTATGATTTGGCCTAAGGTACAAGTCTGGAAGAACATATGGATGAATCTAAAGATTCTCAACCTACTATTTCATGTCATGAACTCTTAGGTATTAGTACTCATCAAACTCATAATGTGGTGGGATTCCTCAAGAAATATAAGATGAATATGTTGATTCGCTCTGTGAGTACACATAAATTCAGCAACATTAAGTTGGATACTCTTTCAAACTATTTCAATTACCTCACTCCAAAATTTTAGGTCATGGTTTTAGATATGGGTAAAATCAACTATTCTATAAAATTCCATAATATTAATATTGATATGAGAGACTACTTGTTAGATTATCCTATGTTTTATATTCCCATGGGTGGGGCTAACATTATTTTTGGAGTGTAATGGCTCACCACTATGGGCACAATTGAGATGAATTTATAGAAATTATTCATGTTCTTTCATTCAAAAGATAGGTCATTTAAGTTGAATGATTTATGTGATAAATCTATATAATTGGTTAGTTTTCACCAAATGATGAATATTTTCATTAAATGTATTTAAGGTTTTGTTGTGCATTTTATTTCCATAGAGTTTCAACCAACCACATACTTTACCAATCCTAATTTATAGTTAGCGTTAGATGACAATTCTTTTAATTTTAGTGCAATGACATAATAACTTCCAAAAAAAAAGTGCATGATCATACCATCATAATACTTACAATTATTACACCACCCAAGATCATACCCTAAATAAATCCCCATGACTAAAAGATTAAAATTTAAAATATGATACAAGAAATGTTGGAGGGAGGAATCATCAAATACAACCAAAGCAAATAATCCTCCCATATGGTCACTGTGCATAATAAGGATGGTACATGTAGTATGTGCCTAAACTACTTATAAATCAATAAGTACACCATTAAATATAAGTTTCCTATTATAATAATTGATGATTTGATATATGGATTGAATAACATTCTTTATTTTACCAAAACATATCTTCACTCTAGGTATCATCAAATTAGAATATATAAATAAAATGTACATAAAAAAAATTAGACTCATGAAGGCCATTAGGATTTAATGATCATGCCTTTTGTTGGATCAAATGCACTATATACTTTTAAAAGTTTGATCAATATCATTTTAAGGATATTTTTCAAAATAAATATTTTCATTTTTTATAAATCCTCATTTACAAAAAAATTAGTAAGACAAATTAAAGCATGTGAAATAAATACTTTGGGTCTTATAAATAGGGTAAGTTTTAAGAGCACATATCTAAAACCCTGTTAGGTTTTTTAAGTAAATCTAAATTTTAACCTTGTTGAATCTATAGGTTCTAATGTTGGTTTTTTGTGTTTCCATGTTTTTTGTACAACCACTCATCTACATAATATAGTTGGGCGACCTCAAGTGCATGCTAGTTAAAACATGCCATTGGTGGCTCATGCTAACACTTGGTTCAATCATGTAGTGGGGTGGAATTTTTTTTCACTTAGTTGCACCATGTAGTCGGGGGACATGTGGTATCACCCGACTGCATGATATCACTAGGTAGTAGAAAGTGTCACCTGATTGCAAGGTTAGGCAACAAAGGTAGGGTGGTAGAAATATGTAATCAGGTGATAGAATTTGATCATTATATATATTTAATTGATTTCAAGGATGTAGTAGTTAGTGATAATTAGGTGGATGCAAGGATGCGTTCAATCACACTTAAGATTCAACTTGGCAATGAGGTAAATAATGAAAATTAGATGGTAACATATGTACTATATATAACCCTAATTAGATACATTCACATAAAATTATTATATATGATTAACGAGCTGAACCATAGAAAATTACATACCAAATTTTTAGGTGATCGGATCCTTTGTACTACTCAAAAATTGCCAAATATAATTTCCCAAAAATTGAATATTTATGAATTAACAAATATTCACCATCAATATTTACCCTATCTAGAACAACATCATATTCCTGCTAAACCTTACAAATGTGCTTTTGGTGTCACAGAAGTTGAATACATGTGTCATATTATTTCACATGAAGGCATGAATGTTGATCCTAAAAATATATAAGAGATGATGGAGTTGAAAGTGCCTAGGACCTTCAAGAATCTTTGATAATTTATTGGGTTAATAGGTTATTATTGTAGGTTTATCAAAAAAAAAAGGTAGAATCATAGCCACACTCACACCTTTATTTAATACATAATCTTTCTAGTGGATTGAAATAACTACCAAGGCATTCAAACAATTGAAAATGGATATATGCATCACTCTAGTTTTGGCTAACCCTAATTTTTCTAATAATTTTGTATTGTATGTGATGCAAGATATGGTATGGGGGATGTAACCATGTAATAATTTAAACTATTTTAATTTTGGATTCATAAATTATATGGATAAAATAGGCTCAATATAATATATGAGAAAGAAAAGATGGCTATTATACATGCAATCAAGCAATGGAGACCTTATATGATGGGTTAACACTTTCAGGTAAAGACTGATCATGATAGCCTCAAATATTTTTTGAAACAATTATTGTCATAAAAAAAATAATAGAAATGGGTGACTAAAATTTTATAATATTATTTTTAAATAGTATATAAGAAAGTAAAACACAATGTGGTGGGAGATGAAATATCTATGCATGATTAATATTTTGAGACATTGTTATATGAAATGACCATTTGGTAGGCATATTGGATAGAGTAAATAAGATGAGAATGATAGGGATAACTAGGATTTGATTCAAAATATTCAACTTGGTTTTGATGGGTATAAAATAATTTCATGGAAGACAAATGCATTATGCTATAATGATCTATTATCTCTGTATAAGCATTTTCTCCTAAAACATAATATTGTTTAGGAACTTTGTACATCTTAAATAGTAGGTTATTTAATATTTTTTTTAAATATCATAAAATTAATAATGACTTAATTTTGGAAAAACTCGAGGGGGATATCCATAAATATGTGGTTGAAAGCATGGTATGTCAATAGAACAAAGGTGAAACCAATAAGACCCCATGGTTTTTGTAACCTTTATTCATACCTAGCCAAAGGTGGGAAGAGATTACCATGGAATTCATTACTATGTTACCATGGTCTAAGGCTAAAAATGTTATCATGGTGATTTTGGATTAACTCACTGAGTATGATAAAAAAATTCCTTATTACAACCATTTGTCACTAATATAGTATATTTTAATTTTGTCAATATAATTCATAAATTACATTGTACTCCATAGATAATTGTGAGTGATTGAGATCCTATATTTACTAGTAATTTTTTGACATAGTTATTTACATGTTTGGGCACTTAGTTGGCTCATACCTCATCCTATATTCCTCAATTTGATGGACAAACAAAGTGTTGACCAAATTTGACCTTGTAGGTTAGATTAGGACCCATATAGGTAAAAACTTGATCTTTAGGTGTTTTTATGGGTCTATTATTATTGAATAGGGTTTATTATAAGTCTTTTGAAGTCATTTCATGTCATATTATCCTTGGTCTTAGTCATGTTAATCCTTATGTCCTTTTGGGCCATTTAAAGGTCATAAAATGAGCATTTAATGACTTGTACGACATCTTTAGGTAAATTGAAGGTCTCAAAATTGATTTCATGTTCCATGTGTCTTATTATGTATTAATTAAATATTTATAACTATAGAGTGGTAAGTTCTTTATAAGAAAGAGTAGTTTTCTTGGAAAAGGTAGATTTTGTCACTTGTATGGCCCATAAGAGAGTGTGACACATGAGAGAAGGTTATGATATGACTCTTAAGATTCTTAAAACTCATTTCCATGATTTACATACTTTTGAAGTACCAAATTTTATATAAAACCATTTTGATCCTTCATCTCCTTTCTAAACATGTAAGAACCAGTCAGTAGGTTTGTGCTTAATATGACCAGTTGGAGAAGTTTTAAACCAAATGCATTTTAGAGGTGAAATTAAACTCATATATCTATATTTAAATAACAATAGTTTAAATATTTGTCAGATTTTATTTATGAATAATCTCTAAAAATTTGACTATGTTTTTATGCTCACTATTTCCTACACCCTATAGGTTTTTCTCTAATTTTGACAAGTTCATATAATCTAGTTGGTTATGTTTATTTCATATGATGTTTTCTCTCTCCTCAAATTCTATCTATTATTTTTCTTATGTTTGCAAATATTTTGATAGCTCAAATAACTCACTTTGTAAGAGGGTGTTGATAGTGTACTTGCACTCCAATTTCACCATTTATAGAAATTATATTTCTCTAAAATGGATTTAGTCCAATTTATCATGGTGTATTAATCACTCTAAAGGGTCAAATAAATATTCTTCTTTAAAATTTTCAATCTCCAAAGTTAGCATGATAAAGGTTGCAATTCCATGGATGCATAATCAACTCCTAACTCCTCCTCACTCTTAGTCATAACTTGTAAAGGTTATGTGAACGTCCATAGAAGTGTAATGAAGGTTTAAAATATGTGTTATATGTTCTTGGAACATGAAATAGTGAATTTATATTTCAAATGGTAAATAAAATGTTATGGTAGTCATATCAGTCACTCACATAGTCTTCTACCATTAGTATGCACCTATAGGTGCATCAAAGGAAGGATAACACATCAATATGAATTATTTTACCTTGTTTTGACATGAAATTTATACATCCATATGATACCTTTAAAATTTATAATATTGGTGATAAGTTCATACTACATGTTCATAATTCACACTTCTTTCTCAATGCTTCTGTCTGCTATTGCATTCACCTTTGGGTGCCCTATAATAAAATGACCAGGTTGGAAAAGACATATTTGAGTGATCTTCAACCTTCAAAGGTTTTAAACATAAATTTTAAAATGATATAAGGTGTTATAGTTGATAAAATGGCTATACATCATGCATTATTTGAAATATACCTTCACTACCTATGTTATACTATAGAATCCACCTATAGGTGGTACCACAGGGATCTAAGATGTTATATATGGGTTAAAAAACAAGTTTTGAAACCATTATTGAGGTTATAATTCATTTATTATATCATGGTAAATATATTTGGGATGATATATTGGAAAATAGGTCTAGAAGGTTCTATCTTTGAATGGTGACTGTGTTCAGAGATCAAGTATCTAAAAGCACAAAACATAGCGCCTTGTCATTTTATGGATTTCATATGATAAGATTAAAAAAATATTTGATGCATATTAATTATATCACCTTTTAATATCCATATATTATAATAAATTTGAAAAATTTGGGAGGTGTATGTTTAGTGGAAGGTAGTTGTTGGAAGGCTCAAATATGTACTTTTATTCACTATATTTAGGCAGTGGCATCTACAAGAGTTAAGCTCCAAAAATACCTTCATACCCAAAATTTTAAATAAGTAATATATCTATGTGGGGTGAAAAAATTTAGTTTATAATCACATTTGTAGTTAGAGTCACCAAATAATGTTTGGAGGGAAAGTTAAAATTCTGTGTTTTGGGGTCCCATGCACACCTAGAGGTGCATCTTTCCTGAGATGTTGATATACAACTACTACAAATCCATAGTATGATATTATTGATGGAAACACATTTTAATTTTTATTTTATATGCTATTTTATTCCAATAAACATCAAACATGAGTTGGAGAACTAGGTCTTTTGACTTAGTACATCTACAGGCATATGTTGGTCTAAAAAGGCCACCTATAGCTAACTACAAGAATACACTGTCTATGACTCAAGCCTATACATGGAAAATCAATAGATAAATAAAATTTAAAATTTAAAAAATACCTCCTAATATATTAAATTATCCCAAGATGATATGAATCACACTCCAAGTGTAAACTACACTTGCAGCGTCCTACTTGTCCCAATATAGTTGATTGCATTTGACTGTGATGAACAATGAGCAAGTTTGGGTATTTTGGTTGTCAAAAGTGAATAAGGATGAGAAAAATAGGTTAAAACCAATGTAAAATTATATTATTATATTATAAATATGCATCTAGACATTAAATTTAAGCTTGAATCATGCAAGACCACTTACAGGAAAGAGGAATATAGTCATAGTCATATGACCCCAGTCTAGGTCAATTAAGGTAGGGTATGAACAAAAAAAAGTTTGAAATAATAATAGTGATAAATGTGTTTTAAATTCATATAAAATTATTTAATTCATCTAAATATATCCTCATAATATGGGAAAAATGGAGGAATGGATGTAATAAAGTAATAAATAGTTTATACCCCAAACCTTGCACACAATATCCTTTTGCACAGTCTGTCTTGGGTTTTGAAAGATTTGGAGGGTAAAATGGCATGAAAAATGTTCTTAAATTTCTTAATATAGTATCCATCACTTTTATAATCCCATACAACATTTTTTTTCCCTATACATATAGGGGAATTGCCCTCTATTTTGTCTCATATATAGGGCACTCTGTTTTGTGAGCAAACCTTGTATTTATGACAAAGGGGGATAAAGGAATGGACAAAGAGATAAGTGAACCTTGAAAAAATGTGTTTAAATTTTTAAAACACCTAAAAAAAACATGATAAAAGTTTAATAGAGTTGATAATATCAATAGGTTATCCCAGACCCTTAAGGTTGCAGACAGGACTCTGAAGCATGGTTTAAGCTTGAAGCCAAATGGGGGGTCCACTTCACTTTTAGCTCTTAGTGAGATTTATAACCTATTAGATAATGTTTTTAGGATAAAATAATATATTTAGATGCAAGGGAAGCCATGAAGAATATATTTTTATCTATAAGACAACTCAGACCTATCATGGAGACTCAAGGAGATATGGAAAGTTATATAGGGTCATAAACAACCATTTTTTGGAATTTATTTGAGATTTAAGCATAAAATATTTATGAACAATATATAAGAGGGTAAAATAGGCCTAAATTCACCACAACCCTTTCTACTGACCGATTTGAGAAGATGGAGCAGTTAGTGCATCTAAAGGGAATAGTTTGCACAAAAAAGTGATTGAATGATGTATAAATCTCTTTAGGGCTACTCCCCATCCTTTCATACTATATGAAATTGTATTAATGTATTAAAAAAAAAGGTATTTTTTATAATTTTTTGTGTTTTTTAGTTTCTAAGAATATTCTAAATATGCCAATCACATAGAAGGGAAGATTGAGACTTAATAAACTCCCCATGTCCATTTCATGCTTTATAAAAAATCCTAGGTTCCTCAACAAGAGCTCTCATTTCAGATAATAAAAACTAACGTAGTGAAGATGATAGTAAGAAGGGTGAAAACTTAAAGTGGAAGCCTACTTAAGGTGCACCTGAGCAATATAAATCCATGGATGGCCTTCAGGGATTTTATTTGACTTCAAGCAATGATGTCTCATTCTTAGAGGAATCCTAATGATTAAGAATGCATCTAATGCATGGAAAATAATTTATACAACCCTTTCCTCTTATTATAATCATTAGGGATTCCCTAGTCAGATTTCAGACGTTCCAAAAGAGGTGAATGATGAAGGTAGTTTCCTAGACCAATAGAAGAGACTTCATGCCACATTTCAAAAGTTTCAAGACTTGGGGTGCAATTTGTCTCTTATAAATTTACATGATAAATTTAAAATTATCTTCTTATGTACATGTAACTCCTTTTATTAGCTTGACACATATCCTTGTGACCTTTGACTTCTTCCTTCTCTTCTCTCTCCCATGTTTTATGAGAACTAGCAATTTTGGCTATTGTAATAATGTTCCACCTGTGTATGGTGAATACATACTCATTTGCATGCCATGAATCAATAAAAGCTACTAATCTTACGTCTTATATGACTATTAATAGTATTTTTAATTTAATGATTGATCTTGATTAGTGATGACTATTGTTTCCTTAGCATTGTTGTCTCATGCTCTCACCTATTTGTAGCTTGAAAGATTCTTATTATAGGTCATGTGAAGTGTTCTATGAAGTGTCAATGTTGAGTGAGTTAGTATATTAAATAGTGATACTATAGGCCTATTTTCTAGTCCTCCTAACCTAAACATTCAGCACAACCTTAAAATGAATTATTGACGTGAGAAGATACAGATTAGAGAAGTGTATGCCTAGTTAGTCTTTTGGTCTCATGTGTGACATGTAGCTAGTTAGTAATTATCAATTAATTTGGTGTATCATCACATTTAGGATAGTTTAATTTCATTTTTATCTCCCTTTTCCTTGAAATAAGAAGTGTAGTAGTGATCTAAAATTGGTACATCAAAGGAGTTATCCCTATCTAGAGATTCAGCTCATTCTTAGACTACTCACAACCTATAGGTGTTTCAATTGTGCCACTTCGATGAGGAGAGATGAGACATATCCTCAAGGGGTGAAAATATAATTGATAACACAAAGGTATTCAAAAAATTTCTATAATTTTACCTTTGTTGTTTTGTTTTTGACAAACACTGAAAATGAGTTCATTGACTTACACTTTCTAAATGGTATTATAACACATATTTTCACACTTATTCCAAAATGTCTCCATTTGTGGTATTTTATGGGTAGTACCCCTCATTAATCACTTAATACTTAAAGTTACATCCCAATGTTTTTTTATTGAAAAACATGTTCACCATCAATAGGAGTTACTCATTGTTTTGCAAGTTAATTTATCAATAATTCAAAATAGAATGAAGTAGCAAGTGTATCAACATTATAGTGAGTGGAATTTTTATATACATGATTAAGAATTTCTTCATTTGTATTGATATAATAAGATTATTTCAAATAAATAGAAAAAGGATAATAAGCTACACCTAAATTATTATGGCCCTTATTATATTTTGTATGAAATTAGTAGTGTGGCCTACAAGCTATAATTTCCCTTGTCCACTCACATACACTTGGTATTCAATGTATATTAATTAAATAAGGTAATTGGAATCATAATGTATTCTTAGAATAAGTTATTAGAATTGGATGAATAAGTTTGAGTCCATTTAAAGGCTAATGAAAACCTTCACACATGCACTAAGTAACTGTAGACCATAATGATTGAGGAGCATTTGATCAAATGGAAGAATATGCATTCTTAAGATACAACATGGGAGGATTAATCATTATTGAACAAATATATTAGTTTGATTCAATGTTGAGGTAAATTTTGTTCTGAAGGGGAGGGGCCTGGTACACTGTTAACATATGGTGTGTTTAGGGATATTTGTGGCTAACTTGTGGCTTAAATACCTCTTATATTATCTTGTAACGTATCTCTATGTTATTCACAAGATTATATTATGGAATAACCATGGATAAGTAGAGTATATGTAGGAGGTAGTGGTTATTATTTGAGGAGGATATTTTGAACTCTTCTCTTATTGCATTATTTTGGAGATTAGCCCCTACAAGTGGCTCAGGTATATTTATCAAACATTTTGATTTTCTATCTATAATATTATTGTGGATTTGCATATTCTACTCTTATTTTTGCCATATAGCATTTTATTTTATGAACATATAATTAATTTTACTACACTAAATCATAATGGAGAGACATTAAACCCTATTTCCTTCTCAAGGAGAGTCACCATGACCATAAGGTGGGTTTCTTGGCTACCTAAAGAAGGAGGCACTTGTTGAGGATATCCTAGTGGAGAAAGAACAATTTTTAGGATTAGAACTCGGAGAAATGATTCTCTATTTAGCCTATAATGATTTGATAGGATGTTAAGGAGAGGTGAGAACATCTAGGAATGGTTGGGTTACT